>JAEMOT010001259.1:54740-100166 GCA_019297695.1 Apostasia ramifera
ATATATAGTGTAGCCTCTGTATTTAGTAAATAAATTCTTTTGAAAATATATAATTATACTCCTTTCTTGGAGAATAAAAAAAATACAATTTAATTTGACACTGATTTACCTAAAATAGAAATATACCAAAATTTTGAGAATTTAAAACTAAATATTAGATGTAGATCGAGTTGTCCATTTATATTTAAACGTGAAGCCTTTAATTTATAATCGATCATGAAAATATATAGTCGATCATGAAAATATATAGTCGATCATGAATAATTAATTATCTTCTTGATTAGTCTATATTTAATCTTGATCATGAATTGGGAGCTCCATCTTCTATTTGCACTTTAATCTATCAATCAATCTTTCCCTATTAATTTATAGATATATATTTTTCAGGGTTAATTAATAAAAATTGCATCTATGTTACTAAATGATAATTACTACTTAAATTTAGATTTTTGTATATATTATATGGTATTTCTATCAAAGTTAAGTTTTGCAAATACAATAATGACACAGTTAATTAGCATTATATATGTTGAAATGAAATCTGGCAAAAATTAAAATTATTTTTGAATTCATGAGATGGTTGATAAACGACCTTTTTTTTTTTGATAAAGATTAATGATCAATATTAGCCCAACTAATAATTTTCTACTGTTTTAAGGATCTATACCTGCAGGTGCTAGTGGTTCTCTTCAAAAATGCAAAAAAAAAAACTCCACTATTAGGAGAAGTTGTTGCATTCGGCCAGCCAAATATTCAACCGTCCAATAAAGAGCTGTCATGTCAGCATTGAGTGGGCCCATTGCTGATGTGGCGCCTCATCATTGGATCATTCGGCCAACCGATTGCAACAAAATTTTATCTATTTGTTTGCTAAATATGTCCATATAATAAAAAAGAAGACCTATATTTACTTTTATACATCTTTAAATTAAGCCACAAATAGTATGTGAATTATTTATCTCTACACATATGTATGTAATTTTTGAAGTTCGACATTGAGAGGATGTTTGGTTTAAAGTTATTTTGGTGTTATGTCATGTCATGTAAAAAAAATAATTATTTTATTTAATGACATCTATAAATAATCTTTTATAAAATTAAAAAATTATTAATAAAAAAATAATATTTAAATTGCATGATATAATACCAAAATAACTATGAACTAAATACCCCTTTATGAATACCTTGGTTTTTATTCATATTAATTTTTTATTAGAACATTACAATATAATCTCAAAATCAAAAAATACATAAAATGAAGATTTATCGATGATGATTATGAAAAAACACAAAAAAAAAAAAAATCTCGTAGTTCTATGGTATTGTTTTCAAATTACATAAAATTTCAGAGATAGAAATAATTTGGAATTATAATATAAATTTGTAAAAATCAGAGAGGAATCATCACATTATGCAATGGCTCTTCCAGACTTCAAAAACCTCGATCGCGGAGGTCCCTGCTCCCTTGCCTCTTGTCACGGTGCTTTCTATTCAATCGTCTGGCTCTTATCAGCCGCCCAGACACCTTCCCCCTCAAGAAGTCCACCAAAACCATCTACCACCACATCCTCTATCATAGTCTGGTTTTTTTCCACCTGCTTTCCCTCTTTTCTCACCGGGAAGGACACTCTCTTTCCAGGCGTTCAGGCCCCTACTATGGGCCTGACCCCTTTTTTGGCCCGATGGACGGCAATGTCCCTTTCGCTGACGCTATCCTGCTGGCCCCAATCCTAGAAGACTTCAGATCGCCTCAGCTTGAAGCTTATAAGGGCGCCACTAACCCCCACGAATATATACAAGGGTTCGAGGCCGCGGTCCATTATCGCCAGCCGGATGAAGCCACCAAGTGCCATCTCTTGGCAAATACCCTGAAGAGGGCGGCATTCAGCTGGTTCACAAAGCTCCTCAGGGGTTACATTTGTTCATACGAGCATCTGAAGTGGGAGCTGATCGCCCGTTTCATCGGCCTAACCCGAATGGCCATCTCTGATATGGTGCTCGCCAACATAAAACAAGGCGAGAAGGAAAGTCTTCGGGACTACACCAATCGCTTCTTCACCGCCGCAGCAGAAGCTGAAGACATCGATCCAGATGATACTTTTAATATTTTTTAATGGTAATTTTAATATTTTTTAATAATAAAAAAATAAAAAAAGACCCAGATGATACTTTTTTAAAACCTAGGGACTCTGATATTATAATTTTAAAAATGTAGACCTGTGTGATAATAACTCTTAAACTCAAGAATCTGAGTGTAATTTGCCCTTAAAAATATCATTAAACCAATTCAAACACCCCTTTATTTATCTCAAAAAAAGCTCATCGGGGGACATGCAAGTTGCCGCGGGATCATTCCTTACGCATATCAATGATGAGAAAGTCAACGGGGGATTGATTGTGAAGGCCACTTCAAAGAAGTTCGGGGCTTTAAAAAAGGTATGTACGTATACAATTGGAATTATGGATTGAGTTGAATAATATTTATGCATAATTTATTAATTATTCTTATCGTGAGTATCACAATTTAGTTCAATTGCAAATGAAAACACGTTAAATTTAATATTAAAATTAACTTATTTTACATTCTACACACTTTACTAAAATAATAACTAACTTATATCACACCCTTCACGTACCCCAATATAATAATTAATATTATATCATATTTTTCACATATCTCAATATAATAACTAACTTTATTTCATATGATTCACAATTTTTTTCAAGTTTAAATTTAATCTTGTTAAATTAAACTTTACAAACAAATAGGCCTGTAAGGTCACAAATTGCAAAGTTTGAAGGCTCTCTGCGAGTTCACCGTATGTCGATTTTTTGTATGGTAATATATGTTAATGATCTTTTACTTGAGACACATGGAGGCTCTCTCTGAGTTCACCATATGTCGATTTTTTTTTAATAGTAATATATTTTGATTTTTCCCAATGGGCAATTTGCAATGAAGGCAATTATCAGATTGGGTTGGGGTTGTATTGAGTCACTTCGAGCTCAATTCAAGAATCGAGTTGGATTACGTTTGGTTTAAATCGATGATCGGGCGAATAGATTGTGTCCAAGCCCAACCTTGAATCGAGATCGCGTCTGGTCGGTTTGATACTAGAGCTGCGAGTAGAACTGATTTGATAAGAATCTGTTCGGCTCAGAACTAGTTGAAATGGACCGATTCTGGCCATTTACAAGGCGCAAAACTTGTCCTGCGAGGTTTTACTCCCCAGAACTAACAAATTAGTCCCATTCATCATTATACAAAAAATTTGGGGGGCAACGCTCATTAGTGGCGGCTGCCGCCAGCTACCAAAAATTTTAAATATATATATATATATATATATATATATTATTTTCTAAATTTAAATATCAGGTTGGCCCATTAGCTGGACCCGATTTTTGGATTCACACCTGATTTGGATAGGTTCCAAGTTTGGACTACCAGTTTCGGGCTAGGTTCGAAAACAATAGGGATTAGACTGGACCGATTCCAGCAGAAACCAAGCCGGACCAATTTCAAGTCTAGCTAGACCTAGAACAAGTTGATCCAAATTGGAACTAGTCTGATCCGTTCTAATAAGCATCTTTATTCGATACTATTTTGATGTTATATTATTGTTATTTAGATGTTTAGATATTAAACTTTAACCGAAAATTTTATAATTTTTTATAAAATTATTTAAAAATATTATTAAATTAAATAATTATTTTATTTAAATAATATTATATAGCATTAAAAATATCATTAAACCAATTCAAACACCCCTTTATTTATCTCATAAATAGTTCATTGGGGGACTTGCAAGTTGTCGCGGGATCATTTCTTATGCATATCAATGATGAGAAAGTCAACGAGGGATCGATTGTGAGGGCCACTTCAAAAGAAGTTCTTCTTGGGGCTTCAAAAAAGTTATTGTATACATTGGAATTATGGGTTGAGTTGAATAATATTATGCATAAGAAAAGATGAAAGGTCACAAATTGCAAAATTTGGAGGCTCTCTCCGAGTTCACAATATGTTAATTTTTTTTATAGTAATATACGTTAATGATCTTTGACTTGAGACACGCGGAGGCTCTCTCTGAGTTCGCCATATGTCGATTTTTTTTATGGTAATATATGTTGACTCTTGGATTACATCTCATTCCCAATGGGCAATTTGCAATGAAGGCAACCGTCGGGTTAGGTTGGGCTTGTATTGAGTCACTTCGAGCTCAAATACAAGAATTAGGTTGGATTAGGCTAGGTCTACGTCGATGGTCAGGCGAATAGATTATATCTAAGCCCAAACTTGAATCGAGATCAGGTCAAGTCAGCTCAGGCGACATTAATTGTCGTAGGTTTTGGTGTTAGTTCAATTTTCTAATTTATATACTTAAATCATTTTATAGTATGAATATCATTTGTATTTTACGTAGTCTTCATCATCTTTAATAATTGATGATATTGGATTTAATTTTTTTTGAGAATTCTCATTAATTTCCAATATATTGAAAGGTCATATGCATGTTTATCAAAAGCCAAAATATTTTACTTATTATATAAATCTAATTTTTACTTGTAAATTATCACCTAAAGGTAAATTTAAATATCCAAAATTAAATATTTTAACAAAATAAATCCGAATTAATTAAACAAATAAATAAGATTAATGACAATAAAGAATTTGAATGTAACAAAACTAAAATGATCTTATGGTCAAGTCCCGTTGGGCCATTTTTCGGCAAATCTTATTCGTTCAAGAATCTAATCAAATCGAATCAAAATAAAAAGTTACTGTTCAATTTACTGCCCAAATCTTTATAATATTATCGGGTCAAAGTCAAACAGATGCCATGCTGATCATTCCCATGGAGTGTGTATATATATATAGCATAATATTGGTGTACTAAAACGCCACAGAAGTTACTGGATCGCCTTACTCCTCGATCTCTACGCTCTCTCCGACACCAACATACCGTGCGCCCATGGCGACCAGTGCTGGTTGCCTCCTCATCGTCCTGTTCCTTCTGTGCGCCACCATTGAATCAAGCGACGCGACGGGCCCGCCGGCCGGGTGGATTTCCATGCTCGGAAAAGCTGCAGGGAGAGAAGATGCTGCGTTAGGCGTGTGTGACGCAGCAATGCTGGCGTACAGGATAACTTGGCCTTATCATCGGCGGATCAATCATGCAGTAGAGGTGTACGTCGCTGGATATCACATGGACGGATTCTTCGTGACATATAGACTCGTCTTTTTGGCCATGGAGCATCTCATGAAAGAGCAACTGGATATTAGTATTCAGGTATTTGTAAGTTTGATCTACAGAAAGCACATTTTAGCACCTTTCGGCTCAGTCAGCAATGTCAAGATCACGACGGTATAATTAATATGACCTATGAATCTCTCGCTCTGATCTGTCTCTCAACGTATTTGTCATGAGATTAGAAATTAATGATGATTATGTTGATGCTGATTTTGATGTTTTCGTGTTGAACCGTGAATTAATGAAAAAAACTAATTAAAAAAGTCAAAGGAAAGAAGAAAAGAAAGTAAATGCTCTTCTACGAACTCAGGCCTCGTTTGGTTTGGGAAAACTTTTTTACCCAATACAAATTTTAATTATAAAAATTAATTTTATTTCGCATCTAATACAAATATGAATATTAAGATTGAAAGTATTTTATATTTTACATGCTTTTTAATATTAAAATAAATTTTTTTTTCATTAAATTTAAAAATTTTTCTCGTAAAAAAATAACACTCGAACCAAACGAGGTCAACGGCTGAGGAAGAGGAAAATAGAGAGAATGATGAAAAAGCCCAAGCCCATTAAAGTAAAGCTTAATCTGGCTCTGTTAAAGCCCAACTAGTTCACTACAGGCGAGAGCTGAAATCAAATTACAATGAGGGGCCTGAAAAGTCGACGGAAAATCAGATTTTAGGGTGAAATTAGGGAAAAAGGCCTGATCTTTTGGATCATTCCAAGCAGGTCGAACAAGAGAAAAGTGGATTTCGCAACACCACCTGATATATCGACCAATAATGAATTTAGGGTTTAGTTATTGGATAATCTAGTGATTAGAGCCTTAACTCATTTTTTTATTAGACCCCTAACTCATTATTAATCATTTTGTTGATCAATTTATTGAGATACATAATGAATTTTTCACACTTTGTTCTTTTAAAGCCTCTAAAACTTCAGCTAATTTACTTATACGTCAAATAAAAGAGCAATTTTTATCTTTTTTTTAAATACTAAAATCAGTAAAATTAGTCATCATATCATAATTGTTATTGAAAAGTCTTTCAAAGTAACTGATATATTTGTGTTGAATATTTTTATCTTTAAAATATACTTTTTAATTCTCATCTTTAATAAATTTTACTCCAATAAAGGCTTTTTATTTTTTATCTCTTATTTTAGCTAACTTATATATGTGTATTTCTCCTTTCTTGGTATCCATTTTTTTATTAAAAATTATTAAAATTTATATTATAGATTATTTTCTTGGATTTTCATCAAGCAATTTTATAACTCTCTAAATTCTCTTTGCTCTTGCATTTATACAAGTTTTTGTAATGAAATTTTTTTTTGTATTTCTTCATTCCACCACCAAGCATTTTAGTTATTTGAAGCTTTGCCTTTAAATTCTCCTAACATATCTTTCATAACTTTACAGATACAGTTAATAACTGTCAATCACATAAGATCATCTTCTCTCCATCAATGTCTATCATATAATATTAGCTCTCTCTTCAATGTCCATCTGCTCATGTTTTAGATCCCTCAGCTTAAAGATATTTCTATTCTCTCTGTTTTAATTCTACTGTTGAGTCAAACATCAAATATATACATGACAGAAAGTATTTGATATTTTTGACATAAAAATAAAGATAAATTTTTTTAAAGTCACCTTAATCAAATTTATAAAAATTAAACAAATAAATTATGCTTTGAACTATTCTCCGATTGATTCATTAGCTATTCTACACTGTGATATAAAGATTCTTTAAAAAAAAGCATTAATAAGATACATATTTTTTATTTCTATCAAAAAAAAAAATATTCATCATTTTATTTAAAGATCTATTTACCATTTCTCTGGTTAAATATATTTCAGGCCTTCTTCTATGTAAAGATATTTTTCAAATATACATTTTTTTTACTACCACGTAATGCAATTTTTTTACAGCTGTGGATTTAATTAGAACAAAAGATATTTTTTAATGGGATACTTTTTGACATATAATTTGGGAAAAAATTGAAATAAATTTAATTTTATTTTGTAATTAATTGTTTTAAACTTATGAAAGTTAAGTAAATAAATCATGATTTGAACTATTCTCTAAAGGCTTAGTTGAATTGTTATTTTTTAGGTGAAAAAGAGAAAATAGGTTAGTTACAAATTTCATAAAAAAAAGTAATTTTAATGTTAAGAAATGTGAAAAATGTGAAATAAAGTTGATTTTAATATTAAATTTATGTTAAATGAATAAATTTAATTTGTAATATTAAATTTTTTTATATGTAATAAAATTAGTAAATTTATTATAAATTTAAATATTAATTAAATATTAGTTTAAATTTTTTACTTATAAATCAAATAATAAGGCCAAAATGATTATCACAAATTACAGCGCAAAGTTGGACTATTACAGAATAGTTTTTTTTTTTTTTTGACTTACAGAATAGTTATATATTGCATGGAGTGTAAAATGAGAATATTTTTGAATAGACTCAGCTGTTTAATGTAAACGATGAAAAATGATATCTAATGTATACAATAAAAAAAGGTAAATTATACTTGAGTTTATTACTTAATAATGCAACAATTTATTTTTTTTAATTATAATATATGATTTCATGAATTTTAATATAATTATCAAATAGAAATTTTTTAATATTTTATTATTAAAATGTTTTACAATTGCTATTATACTCCTCCCCTCTCTCTCACCGTTGTTGTCTCCCTGGCAGCAGTGCTGCCTGCGACCGGAAGACCAACGGTGCAAGCGTCGCTTGTAGTCTCACTGCCGGCGCAGGGCCTCTTGAACGCTAGGCTCCTCACGTGACGCGCACGAGGCTGTGCGGCATGGCCTCTAGTAATGCCATCTCACGATGACTCACGGCCATGCCGCGCCGTGCGCGCAGCCTTGAGCGGCGCACATTGGCGCTGCGCCTTCCCCTCGTGCTGACCATCGAGCCTTGCACAGCCTCATCAATGCACGTGAGGCCAGCACCGGCATTGCGTGGGCGACGCTCGCACCGACGGTCTTTCTGTCGCAGCCAGAAAAACAACAAGGGTGAGATAGAGGGAGGAGAGGTGTAATGACAATTGTAAAAAATGACCTATTTATTAATTATATTAAAACTCAGGGAGGCAGGTACTACGATTTTCAAAATGTGAATTTGTGCATTAATAAGTCCTAAACTCGGAGACCTAGATGTAATTTACCCAAAAAAATGCACTATCGTAATAAGCCCGGCCGGCAAGAAGTGAAATATTTCCAATGCAAAATATATTAATTAAGCAGTTATTTAAAAATTAAGCTTTCATCGCATGCTTTGATAGAACTGTTGTATTTTAGTTGAGTTCAAGGGTCAAAAAACAATTTATGAAACTTAAGGACTAAATTGAAAAATTCGAAAAAAAAAGGAAATTTCATACCTGTCACATGAAATTTTTCTATTTACTTATTGAAGACGCTCTAAATATATTAATATCACCTTTGTCAAATCAGTCATAATTTTTTATGTAAATTTTTTAAAAATAAATAATAAATATTGAGTATTACTTAATAATTAAAAATATTAGTAATATCACACAAGACAGCGAGACCGAACAGCCTCAGTTACTCTTGAAGAGCTACTGCGCAGCATAAGATTAAACGGCATGATGCACTGTACTTCTCCATAGTTCTCCTGAGAGAATGCTGCGCCTCTTTAGAAAGCTTGTCTACTTCATTCAGCTCCAGAACTGAAATTTAACAGGAGTTATTACACGTTGTGCAAACTACTCTGAGCTGAGTGTAGGTGTGGATTGTGTTAATCACTTATATTTATTGCCATTTTTCCATGTGTTCTTCAATATCAACAGTAGATGACAACTGTTCATGATAACAAAAAAGCTTCATAATTTGCAAGACAGCAGTAAGAAGTCATGCTTAAGTGAGGTGGGAAAGAAGAAAGAACAATCCACAAGGCACAAACTAACAACATAGTAAATTTAGCATTTATAGGACGAGAAGATCATACCTTTTGAAACCCTTTTTCCCTTTAGAATCAATGGGCCTATTTTTTGCCATTTCTTTAATGATTTCCTGAACTATGTACCTATCCTGGAAACCTGCATCACTGGGATTGAGCTCCACATGATGGGTACTCGCCAACATGGCCAATTCTAATTCAATTGTCCGAGTTCCAGCCTAAAAATCCATCAGCTATCCGAAAATTAGTAGCATGAATGTTCGGAGTCCATATAACATTGCTTTTGCTAATTGGAGTTGAAGGGTCAAATCAAATCGGGCTCTAAGGAAGATGCGAGTAGGTGGGGGATTCAAGCCACACTTAAAACAGAAATCAACTTAAAGATAAGAAACAGAAATCATTTTGTGCTATTAATTTCATGAATTTGATGATCTTACGTCAATCTTCCACGCCTTTTGCTCTAACTTCACCTAAATTCACAAACAAAAGGAACTCAGAATGAAGCAACATAATCATGCAGCAGGATGTGGTGTGCAACGGGTGGTGCAACAGAGAGCGCTCTGGAGCGTGCATACCTTTTCAGCAGCGGGGCCAAACATCTCCTTGAGTAGAGCCATGATATAAGTGTTTTCTTGCCGGAGCCAGGCGGGCCATAAAAGAGAAGATGCGGGCAGTCTTGCTCCGATACCTACAATAGACGAAGCAGGCACAAGTAAGCAAGAAACGCCATGGGCTCTGCCTGAAACTCGGGAAATTTTAAAATTCTCACCAGTTTTTTGAGGTTTTGAGCGACTTCTTCGTGCACGATCATCTTGTCTAGGGTTCGTGGCCTGTACTTATCGACCCACAGCATCATGAAGACAGAATCAAGCACCTGCCAACGATACTACTTCGAATGGTTCGATATCAACGCGATCTCAGCTCCCGATGAATGAATGAATGAGAGAGAGAGAGAGAGAGAGAGAGAGAGAGAGAGAGAGAAAGAGAGAGAGAAACCCTAAGCCCCATTTCTGCAGATTTCCCGCGATCGTCTAGATTGTGAAACGAATCGGGAAAAAAAATCGGTTAAAATTTTTTATATAAAATTACTGAAGTAATTATACTAATATTTTTATATTACTAAATAATATTTGATATTTATTATTTATTTATAACATATTTATATGAATAAATAATAATTAATAATTAATTTAATTATAATTAATAATTAATATGATAATAATTAAATTAAGTCAAAAAATAAGTAAAAAATCCACATTATAATGTGAAGTATATAATAATAATATATTTAAAATATTTTTTGAATAATAATTTTATTTTAGATATCTAATATATAAATACAGTAATTTTATGTATCATATATGTAGTTTTAAAAAGAAAAGTCATACTAAACTATAAATTTATATTTTCGTTTGATCACTAAACTATAACTTTTTTATGGATGTATTAATCACATATATAATCAAATTTATTGCACCTTTACGTATCAAGTGGGTGAGATGCGAAAAGTCTCATATATTTATTTACTCAGATTAATATTTATTACAATGAAAATTTGTTAATTTAACAAATTACAGCTTATATAAAATTTAATATTAAATTAAAATTATTTCAAACTTATACAAAGTTTAATATTAAAATTAAAATTATTTTACATATTACAAAAATTATATAAAAAAAATTTACATTCTATATTTTTTTTAAATGTTACTAACTTTAATTTAGATTTTTTATAAATCTCAAATTAAAAATCTTAAAATAAAATTATATTTTACCTCCTTTAAAAAAATTTACTAAACAAATGGCCCCCTATCGTTAAATAGATACACAAAGCTTCAAAAAATATTGACATTAATTTTTTAGTTAATTTAAATTGAATTGTAATATCCCATGATCCTACTGTAGAGATATTGTCCACTTTGACTTTGAAAAAACTGCCTACTTGAGTATTTCCTAGAAGATCACACATCGCATACTACTACAGCCTAGGCACCTACACGATAGAGTTTTTCATTATTAGCCTCACAGTTTTGCCACAAAATACGTCTTTACTATTTGAGATCATGTTATCTACTTATACAGCTCTGAATCTCCCTCTCTTTCTAATATGGGTCGATTCAATTCTGTACCCCTCTCACCACACGTTTCAGCCTAAAAGTTTATCAGGAGCCACACTTTGTCTCAATGATTTTATTTTCTTAGACCAACACTCGGCGATCACTCCCAACCCTCTTCGACCATGAACGTCACATTAATATTTCAAATATTTAATATTCATGAATGTAAACTTCAATTCCCAATAATTCTCTCACTCAAACTGCCTACGTGGAAAACAACATAGTATTCTTCCTAATTGAATCAATCTGTATTGATAGTGTCAAATTTTTCTTTTACAATCATTAACTTTTTTTTCTTTTTTCGAATCAATAGCTAATTAATTAACTAATCGCTAATATGTTCTAATAAAAACAAAGCAGATGTGTTGGTATTAGGATGTGGCGTAAGCGATTCCGTAAGCAATTGACTATGAAATCATCACATAAATTCCATATATATAATTAAAATTGTCATATATTTGTTTACTCAGATTAATTTTTATTACAATTAAAATTCATTAATTTAACAAATTACATCGTATATAATTTAAATTAAAACTATTTTACAATTATACAAATTATAATATTAAAATTAAAATTATTTTACATATTATAAAAATTTTAATATATTTTTTTTACATTCTATTTATTTTTTGAAAAATAACTAACTTTAATTTAATTTTTTTATAAAATTTAAGATAAAAATCTTAAAATAAAATTATATTTTGCGTCTTTTAAAAAAATCTAGTAAACAAATGGCCCCTATTGTTGAATAGATATACAAAGTTTAAAAAAATATTGAAATTAATTTTTTAGTTAATCTAAATTCAATTGAAACATCTCGTGATCTCACTATAAAGGTATAATCTATTTTAATTTTAGAAAAACTGTGCACTTGAATAGTTCCCAAGAGATTACCCATCTCAATACTATTCCAGCCCAAACATCCTTAACTATAAAATTTTTTATCATTAGCCTCACGATTTTGCCCCAAAAAATATCTTTATCATCTAAGATCACGTTATCTACTTATACAGTTTTGAATCTCACTCTCTTTCAGATGTGTGTCGATTTTATTCTATGCCTCTCGCCAGTCATTATTGAGCTTAGAAACTTGTCAGGAGCCGCACTTTACCTCAATGATTTTATTTTCTTATGCCATCACTCGATGATCAAACCCTCTTCGGCTATGGGCGTTGTGTTAATATTTTTAGAATCATTAGCTAATTAATTAACTAGTTGCTGACATGTTCTAATAAAAACAAAGCAAATGTGTTGGTATTAAAATGTGACGTCGGCGATTCTGGAAGCATTTCACTATGAAATCATATTTATTTTAAAATTTTTACCCAATTGATTTCATCATACATCAAATAAATTTTCAACTTCTATTAAATGATCTCAGCTTCTTTATCTCTTATATAATGTTAAAAAATTAATAAAATAAACTTAAAACTATCTACCCCTTGAAAATACACATTCTTATCCACCTAAGCACACATGTTTCACCTAAGCGTTTTGTAAGACTATAATAAAAATTAGGGCAAATTACACCCAGGTCCCTGCATTTAAGGATTATTATCACACATATTATAACATCAGGGTCCCTAAATTTTCAAAAATTATTTGGGTCCTTTTTTATTTTTTTTTAAAAAATATTAAACTTACCATTATCTCTTACCCTCCCTCTCTCAACCAGATCCGGCAGCCGCATCGTCACCGCGCCGCCCCGCGCCACCCCTGGCGGCCTCGCGCGGCCGCACGNATTTTTGAAAACCTAGGGACCCCAATGTTATAATTTTTAAAACGTGAACCTGTGTGATAATAACCCTTAAACTCAGGGACCTGGGTGTAATTTGCCCTAAAAATTATCCTGTACCTCCAGATAAGAAAAGTAAAAATTATGAAAATAAAACTAAAAAATACAAAAAATTAAAATCTAAGTTGGAATGACTAGCCTCAAATAAAATCTGATCACAGAGATTATAGTTAAATGATTCATAATTTGATGGACTAACATCAAAAAATCTAAACCACAAGGATCAACACACACACACACATATATATATATTCTCATATGGAATTGGATGCGTCAAGGATTCACGAGTCATTGAAGTCTAGAAGATAAACATGACCTCCAACAAGGAAAAGGAGAATCTGAGAAGGTTTGATTCTTTCTGTTGTTCTATTTTAAATAAGGTTTTATCCTTCTTAAATCATAAATCAATAGGATGTCTCCACAAATTCAATAGATATTTCATCTTATCTGTACAGAAAATTGATAAAATAGTTTTTAACTATCAAAATAATTTAATATTTTGTTTCAACATGTATAATCTTACATTAATCTTACCAAAACTTCAACTTAATGCCATGAAAAGAAGCAATGCTGGCAAAGGCCGTCAGAAGTAGTGCATATCCAACAAGTACAACAAATGCTACAGCAGAAGCAGCATAGAGAGTATCAAAACTCAGATTTATTATTCCTGTAAGCACATTTGCCTGCACAAAAAAGCTTATAATTAGGCTCCAAGACAAAGGTCAGCATGTGGAATATCAGAGTTAATTAAATTAAATGATTCAACCAACCAGAAGGAAAGTTCCAAGCAGATTACGGTTGAATACTTCTTCAAGTAACAAGGGCCTTTGCCCAGAGATAATATCCGAAAGCATCAGCACAGATAAAACCTGCAACAGAATGAAAGCCTCCCATCAAGATAAAAAAAGATGGCAAAGTATTTTTTCAAGCCTTTCAGGAGTACTAGGCGTGAAGTGCTTAGGACGAGACACAGAAGGAATCAAGCGTATGACAGATAAACTGAAGCACAACTGATCGGCTGCTACTTGAAAAAGACGATAGTGATCATCATTGTACCTGCAAATTCTGGGCCAATACAAATGTTACATACGCCAAGTTGCACTGCATGAAACAATTTTCATTCAGTCATTACAGAATAATATATATTCAGAACTAGATTGCAGATTGGAGTCAATGGAGAAACGTAAGCTGGAAAATTTCAGCTTATATCTCAACAAATGAGTTCCTCCATAAAGGTATAACAAGGTTATCTGCTTTTTCATTTAGCTATGCCCAAAAAGTATATGCTTTCCGCCAAAGATTATCAAATGCGCAACATGTGCGAGTGCTCACATTCCCAGAATTTCCGATCACCTAACATGTCAAAGAATAGCTCTTACCATCCGTCTGGAAACTCTTTCTACGTGTTTGTCCAGAATGACAGTCAGAAACCTATTCAAGATACAGATGAGATGCAGAAATACTGTAAATGCTTCCCAAGGAGAAAGGAAAGCAAGAGAAATCAGGTTCATATTACCAAAACAAGATGCAAAGAATCCAAACCCTAGTTCTTGCATGTTGGCTGCTCCCAGCGCTAGGTGATGCTGCACTTGCAAAGAATATGCAGTAGCCTAATTGCAGACTTATCATGTACATACCCCAATATCCTGCCGGATAAATTTATTAAGATAAAATTTATTGCCATGCTTGGAACTAAAAAAAAATAATTACGTGTAATTCATCGAGTAAAACCAGCGATGATATATGATGCTGAAACATATAAATAAAATAAATGTTGCAGAAATGAAGATGCTAAGGTGGATGTGTGGATATACATGAAAAGATAAAATGAGAAATGAGTATATCTGAAAAAAAATTGGTGTTGCACCAATTGAGGATAAACTTGTCAGCTTAGATGGTTTGGACATATAAATCATACAGCGATTGAAGCTCCAGTTAGAAAAATCAAGTTATTGGATCTTCTTCATGTACAAAGAGGAAGAGGGAGACCAAAAAAGATATGACAAGAAACTATAAGGAATAATCTTAGTTACTTAGACTTAGATAAAAATTTGTTAATTGATAAAGCACAATGAAAATAAAGAATTCATGTAGCCGACCCCACCTAGTAGGATCAAGGCTTGGTTGTTGTTGTTGTATCCTCTTGGGCACCTACTCAACATATCAAAGTAATTCAATAGAGACTTACTCTTAAACAATTACTCCACGACATATCGAAGTAATTGAATCTAAGAAATTACTCATAATTTGTTGAGTAAACTTGCTCTTAAACAACTATTTGGTGACAATGCAAAGTAATTCAATTTGAGACTTTCTCTTACATATTACTCTTATGATATATGAAAGTAATTAACTTACTATTTTAACTATAAACTTTGAACACACTTTAACCCAAATTATACTGATATTCTTCAAATCCCTCAAAGACACAAGAAGATATAAATTGACCTATACAAGACCAGGAGTGGGCATTCCCAGACCATAAATAAATCCAAATGAAATACAAAATAAAGTGCCATACATAAAGTATGAACATAAAAAATAAGATAGCTATGCACAATAATAAAATAAGTCGTAGATCTACGCCTAGGAGTGAAGATCGTAGTGATGCCTAGGCAATGGCAACTATGCACTGCATCAATTCTCTCTGGCGTTGAAAAATTCGACTCCTTCAAAGTACGATACAGATACTTTTTAAGCAGCTTAGGATAAATGCCTTCGAAGTCAATAAAGCTCCTTAGATGTCACTCAGGAGCCCTTGGAAATGGGAAGTCCTATCCACCTAACAAAAAGTCCTTATAACACTCCTTAGTGGTAAATGTGACCTGATCATCTAACACCTGTGACACATAATGTCATGGTTGTGTAAATGGCACAAGGGGTAGAGAACTGCAAATCAGCAAAGGAGAATTAGACTCTACAATTGAATTATGCCAACTAGTTTGCAATTCATATAAAAGTTCATGAAACTCTCTAAATTAAACAAGTGGTTGCCGAAAATATTGAACATTCTTATCAAGCATCAGGATAATTAACTCAGTACATGCGAACTACCATAATTCAAAGCATGAAGATTATCTATTCAACAGTAAGATTCTCACATGAAAATAATAAGATAGGACATCAAAAGCAGCAGAAATGCAAGAGTTTTGCATGAGAAGATCAATAATCATGTGAAAAAAAAAGTGAGTTAATTTGTAGTCTTATGGTTGTTCTTACTTCGTACATGATGAAATCAAGATTAACAAGCAAACTATCAACTAGAAAATCAGTGAGGAACGTGGAGTAATCCAAAATTTCAGCAAAAAGCTCTGAATCTAAATACCACAAGATGCACTCGAAGGACAAATTGTAACCCCTCTGAAATCTCCTAGATGCCAAATTCCCACCACCAGCTGTGATTGAATGAAGAAGACGAAGCTATTTCTCTCTTAGCTGTCTGATTTAGCAAACAGTTTTCAACCTCTTCAATGTTCAGCAAAATTCATCACAAAAAACACCCAGACGTGATTTTTTTTGGCATATAAGAAGCCTTCGCGTCATTTATCCACCTCAGACAAGTTCTCTTATGTGCCTGCTGAAAAGTCCACTTGGATAACCATAGTCATAGGGACAAAAAATAGGGATTCATTCCATTTTTTATGCGTCAGTTACAACCAAAAGACAGAAATCTGAAATTAATCCTTTCCTTTGGCGTGGGCTGCATCAATGAATCGGTCCACCATCTCATAAGTTGAAAACTTGAAAAATCAATTAATATAGTATTTATAATAAATTCATTATAATAATTAACCTAACATTTTAACTATATTTAATTTTGACCCATTTTTACCCAAATTACACTCATTCTCTCAATCCGAAGACCCAAATAAACATAAAAATTGACCTATAAAAAATCATGGGTGGGCATTCCCACATTATAAACAAGTCCAAATAAAATGTGAAACAAAGTGACATAAATGAAGACCGAACATAGAAAATAAGATAAGTATGAGCAATGATAAAATAAGTGGTCAATCTACACCTAGGAGTGACGATTATAGCGATGCCTCTAGCAGTGGTGACGATGCTCTACACATGTTTTTTTAGTAAACTTGCTCTTAGACAATTACTCCACAACACATTTTACAAAAAAAAAGGAAAATACTCGACATATTGAAGTAATTCAATCTAAGAATGGAATGAATTACTTCGATAATTGCCCAAAAGCAATTCAATCCATATAAGAAGCCTCCACGACATATCGAGTAATTACCTAGATTGAATTTTGAATAACACCAAGTAATTGTCTAAGAGAAAACCTTAGAAAGAATTATTTTGATCTCTCATGCAGTGGTTGGTATATTTACAAATTACGAGTAATTCTCTGGATTGAGTTACTTTGATATGTCAAGTAATCATCTAAGAGTGAGTCTTAGATTGAATTACTGTCATGTAGTCAAGTAGTTGTGTAAAACAGAATTTACTTGACAAATCAAAAGTAATTACCTTGATTGAATTAGTTTGATAAGTCGACAAATAATCGTGTAAGAGCAAGCCTTAGATTAAGTTACTTCAATATGTTGTCCAGCAGTTTTCTAAGAGTAAGTTCACTCAATTACAATTAATTGGCTAGATGAATTATATAAATACATCGTTGAGTGATAATCCAAAAGAAAGTCTAAGATCGAACTACTTCAAAATGTTGTTTAAGTATTACACTAAGAGCAAGTGTCCTTGACGACTTACAAGTAAAAAAAGGAAATACAAGAGAGGATTGAAACTAGAATATAAGAGAATCTTGCCAACTACTCTAGAAAAAATCTAATGGAAATTGGTTCATATGGAAAAAAAAAACCAAGACCTTAAAGGTACTTTCAGTTTCTCCAAATAATGAAACAATAACCCATTGTTCATAGTGAAGAATAACTATCTTAATGTTTTTAACCACTCTGAATGGAGAATTATTATCTCCACATTTTCTAACCATTTTGAACGAGATTAACTATCTCCATTCTCTTGTAACTGATCTACGTAGAGAATAACTATGTCCATGCCTTATAACCACTCTTAGAATTTCTTTAATTGCCCTAACTCAATAACCATGGTGATTTAATCACCATTAGCTATGAGAGTGGGATACAAATACTACTCATTCTTTTAGAAATTCTTTAGAAAGTAGATTCTATAAAAGACATTCTTATCAACAACTTAGTCCAACACCACCATTAGTCATAAACCTTCTATTTATTGATTCACTTGTACAGGTGGGAAACACCTTGCTATGGACAGTTTCATTGCTATTGAGACATTCACATATTTTCACATGAACTTTTAGAATATAGAAGATAATTAACTAAAGAATACTTAGACATAGAAGAAATTATTGAGTTTACGCAACATCAAGGGTCGAATGTTCAAGGATCAATGAATGTGTGACGGGTGCATATGCAATTACCACCATGAAAGTGGAGAATAGAAACGGCGTTAGTAGGGAACATTGCTACGTACAAGCATAATAGCACTATGTATGAGCAAGATAGAGCTTACACACAGCACTATCTTGTTTTTAAGTATCATGTCGTACTAATATGTATTACTCCCATTCTTATACATAGGTAGCACAAACATGTAATTTATATTGGGAGTTAAACTAGTATTCAGATATTGTACATGTTAGTGCTACATATAGCAAGATAGTGCTAAGTATAAATATGAGTCATGCATACTTATATACAACACTATTCATAGACCTAAAACTACTTTCATTCTTTACTTCCCCGGGGGGGACCCATATGCATGCATCGAGCATTCCTCGTTCCTGAACATCCGGCCTATTATGTTGCTTGAACCAAATAATTATTCCGAGCAAAGAGTTAACAGGTGATCCTTACCAAAAATACTAAAGAGTCCTTCTTTATTTTGGACAATGATATGTAATCCCCTTTGATTTGAAAGCAAATACCCATTTAATCCATATATCAAGCTCACCTGATAAACTAACAAAACAGACAATTTTCAATGGATGGTCAAATTGAAAACTATCTTTGGATTGGATAAAGCCATACCTACAAGTATAACTGCTCCAAAAATTCCACAGTACTTTGGATGGATAGGGATTATGGATGATAATAAAGAGACTGCTGCTAGGGTGAAAAAGAAATTCCAATGAACACCATATTCTCCTACATGGACCTGCCATATAAAAGTCATGATCAATGGATTGAATAAAAATATACACTTCGCAGTCAAAAAAAAAGATCCATTCATAATCTGCAATCAAAAACAAGTAGCCAATACAACAAAAGTAACTAAAGCAACACCATGACAGAAATTGCAAGCAGAATTCAATGTATACAGCTATTAAAAATTAGCATTAAACAAATAAAGTTGAGCAAAATTTGAAGTTTACCTGATAGTTAACACCTGCCATAGAAACTAGTCGACCTGCACCAAGTAATACTAGTGGACTAACAGATCGAAGCGTTACCTTCCAATTTCTGAAAAGAAAATTTAATTGATGTTTAGAATCAGCAAATACTATTTACCTTCCAATTTCTGAAAAGAAAATTTAATTGATGTTTAGAATCAGCAAATACTATTAATAAAACAAGATTATATTTTTGGGACTACAATGAAGTAAGGCCTTTAATGAGTAAAATAAAAACCCATAAATGGAGCTGAAAAGTGTATAACATGGAAAAGAAAAGTAAAACGCATACTATGGTTTAATAACTTTTGTCAGACATAAAGAATAGACAAAGCATTTAGTACTTCAACAACGAGGCCTTAATCCCAAACTAGTTCAAAACAAGCTATGAATTTCTCTTACATTCAGCTCTATTTAAAAAAATTCTATCTAAAAGCACAAAAGCTTCAAGGTAATCTGTAATGATTATATCCAAAATCATTTTTAAACTTCCTCTCTCTCTCTTGATCATTGTAACTTGAATCATCTTATATTTACGTACAATGGTCATGAGACAACATGTTATACCATTATTTGGTTCAAGGCTTAAAACAGACCAATCTTTTTTTTATTATTTCAAATAAACACAAATTTTGATATTAAAAATTAATTTTATATCATATTCAATACAAATTCTAATATTGAAATCAACTTTATTTCATATACTACACATCTCTCAATATTAAAATAACTTTATTTCCTTTTCAAAAAAAAACTTTATTTCATAACAAACTTATAAACTAATATATTATCTCTCTTGCCCGAAAATAATCCTTTAACCAAACAAGGGCTTAGGTCGATGATAGATATGGCCAAATTACCTTTAACACCAATCCGGCCATCCCCATGTTATCCTCTATGGGTGCAACGCTCATTCTCAAGTTGATAAAAATATGTCTAATGTGGTTCACTTTAATATGGTCTTCATTCATTTGAGCATCGATGTCTATATCAAAAAACCTACTATTCTTAGTTGAAAACTAGAACAAAATAAGAGATACAGATAAGCATAATGATTTGTGATAGAAATGAAAATATGGTAGCTAATGCGATTCTCATCCACAAGGAAGAGAATCCCGGGCTAAACACCTTGCAGAAAGAAAATGAAAAAGAAACTAGAAATAAAATGGAGGTATTTTATTTCTAGTTTCTTTTTCATTTTCTTTCTGCAAGGTGTTTAGCCCGGGATTCTCTAGGTATTTTATTTCTGAGACAAGGACAATACATACTCTTGAAAGGAAGCTACCTCAATGTCATCTTAAATGCATGCATAAGGCTATTAACTTAGCTCGAAAATCGATTAAATTTGAATTGAATCAAAATCGACTCAACCTAAGTAAATCGCCTAACCAGCCATTTTTATGGCTCAAAATACTTATCAATCCAATTTTGAGCCGGCTTCGGATTGGATCTAGCCAGCTCGAAATCAAACCAATTAAAAAAAATTAAAATATTATTTATAAATATTTATATATATGTATATATAACTTACTTTAGTATGTTAGTTTTCTCATAATAACCTAATAAATAATTATATTAGAATTTTTTTATAATAATTGTTTAAACCCTATCAATTGTACATTAATTTTTTGTTTATATTTCTAACCATTAAATAGAGATGAACATCATAATTTAATTTAATTGAATAAATAAAAGGCATTTATACTTAAAATTTTGACTGCAAGATTGAAAATCAATCGAAAGTTAAATCGACTTTAACTCGGATTGAGCTTTAATCGATAATAAGCAAGCCAAGCCTAGCCCAGATCGAGATTGGATCGACTATTCTCATTCATATTTTGGATCTGATCGAGATCAAATCAAAAATATTCAACTCAATCTTGAGCCAAGATCGAATCTGCCCAAAATCATATTGTTAACAACCCTATGCATGCATTCCCTTTTCCAGCACAAAGAAGTGGAATCCCCTACAGATACTTCTTTTCACTTTTGACAATTTTCAATGCATTTTCATATTTTAAGAACCGCATAGAGATAAGAGAGATATTTTTAGTTTTCTTGTCTTTTGTATGGTTTAGCATTCAACATTTCTTTCATGTCCTCTTTGAGTGTTATCCGTTCCACACTCTTCACCCCCTATTTTTGTATTTCTTCAGCTAGCATTCCTATTTCTTTCTGTATTCTGATCTCAATGCGCAAGTACTAGCTCACAACACTAGGATTTGCCATATCCCATGCTCTTAGCCTATATCTATCTCTTGGAATCGCCATTGACCATTGCTTGGGCTTCCTTGACCAAAGCTTCTGTTGCTCTTTTTATGCAACTGATTTTGCGATAATTTTTTTTTTATTACAACACAGTCAAGTTTATCCCGAATAACATCAGCGCATGATCTAACTAAGCCCAAACCATATTAAGGCTGGAGCTTAATATCCACATCTGATGATCAGGATACATTGGAGTTGGTAGATCGTTTATTAAGGTCAGGCTCAATTTGCCCTAACCAAATGAGCGAAATGATTAAGTCATCCAGTACTTATATGATTCCTTCACACTAAAGCAGGTATAACCAACTACTATTGGTTCTTAAATCTCTTTAATTCAAACTTGTGGAGCACACAATAACATCTATTGCAACGACTTCATAATTCTGCGTTTTCCGTAGTTGTGCAGCTATATTTGAAGATAAAAAACTTAAATAAAAACTAAATAGAAGAAAATTGGTACTATGAAATACATTAAATGTTCAAACAAGCGCCAACAAATTGTAGGAAAATCTAGAATACCAGTTTGCTTATACATGACAAACAAGCGCCAATAAATTTTTATGATAATAGTTAACAAGCATTTTTTTAAAGAAAGTTAACAAGCAAATTTTGTAAACATTAGTATAAATACTAAAGCAAATAAGAGAACTCAAAAAAGACTTACACAGACAAATCACCCCTTGCCTGCCTTGATACTAGAGAATTTGCCACCACAAAGGAACCAACCCCTAGATCCATCTGAGAAACCTTCGTCAGAATTTGTCCAAAAATAATAATGATAGGAAAAGGCAATAATAAGTTTAAATAATCAATAAAGAATGGGATTACAGTAATTATGATCACAAAAAATAACTCTTCATAAAGAAAAAATATTTGAGGGAAATTTTGTATCCCAAATAATCCATGCATGCCTCCTATTTAGCTCTATATTAATTATGCAAACTATTAATTACAATCAACCACTCTTCTAACTATTAAGTACTACTCAGGGACTAGCTCGCTTTCCCTCAACTCTAAAGCTGTAGCATATATATCATTTGCACCAAGCTTGTTTCATATGTAGTTCATTTGAGGGACTCTTGGACCCTGTTTGGCGCGATGACCAAAACCAAAACCAGAATGGTACTAGTTTAAAAATAATAATAATAAATAAATTTTTTAATCATTCTACAAAAATTCTAATATAAAAAAATATTATTTTACTTCACATACTCAATAATTTTCAATAAAAATATCAACTTTATTTCACATCTTAGACCAAAATACTACAATCATATATTTTAGTCTAAGATGTAAAATAAAGTTGATATTTTTATTGAAAATTATTGAGTACGTGAAGTAAAATAATATTTTTTATATTAAAATTTGTATAGAATGATTAAAAAAAATTATTATTATTATTGTTGTTTTTCAAATTAGTACCATTTTAGCCCTCGGGCTAAACAGAGTCTAAGAACTTCATAAAAATGTCAGCTAGCTAGTCATTAAAATTTACAAATGATGTAGCAATATCTCAAGTGAGATTTTTTTCTATAATTTAATGACAATCAATCTCAATATGTTTGTTCTTCTCATAAAAAATTGGGTTGGGGGCAATATATATAGTTGCTTGATGTTACATATCAATTACATTTGACCTGACACACAATTTCAAGTCATTAACTATTTTAATCATATTAATTCACATATTGTGACTCCCATGGCTTTGTATACTCACTTGAACAAGCAACTACATTTTACTTCCTGATTTCCTAAGATGTCAAATTTCCTCTAAGAAGAAGACTAACATCAACAAGTTGAATATTAGCCAAACTCAGATGGAAAAATTCCCCAGTCAACATTTGTAAAGCCACAAACTTTTATGTCCCCTATCTTCATTGAGAAATCCTTTCCAAGGTGTTTACTTAAGTTTTTGGAGAATGCGAACAATATCATCATTATTGGAGTTGCATGGAAGATTAATTGACTTACCACACTCACTGAAAAAGAGATGACTAGTCTTAATATTGTGAGATAGTTTAATTTCTAATCAATCTCCTATATCAACCAGGATCTTCTAATGGCTTCCCATGTGTCTTGGAAAAAGTCTTACATTAGAATCTACTAGATTATCTGCCGGTTTGGAACATAACATGTATGTCTCAAAATATAGAAAGTACATTTTCTTTACAGAAATGGCCTATCTAGAATGAGCCACTTATATATGCCTTGAAAGCATCTGAGCTTGCCAAGGTCTTTATTGTCTAAAATTGGGTCAACATATGCTACTTCAATTATACAATGCCAATAAGATCATTTCCTATAATAACAAGATGCATTGATAAGTGGAAAGATACCGATAGAAAACAAAATAATATGTTTTATTGTGATTCGTCTCAAATGCTAAAACAATAGACATAAATTGTCCAAACCACGCTACAAAAACTGTTTTAAGCCAAATAGTGATTACAGAGTTTGCATACCAACCTAGACTGGACAAAGCTAAGAGCTTTATGTACACTTCTTCTTACAAACCACCATGTGAGAATGCATTTTTTATGTCATGTGAATGTAGATGCTAGTATTGGAAGTTTGCCATGGAGATAGACACAGATCGAAGAATCTTAGCAAGCAAAAACAGACTATAATATTTTATCAAAAAAAGAGACTATAATAAAGGACAATTACAATTTATGTAGAATTTGAAATATTGTTAGTTTAATGTTGAAATTTGAAAATAATGGGACCTATAAGAACATTTTTAATCCAGTTTAAAGTTTATCTGGGCAAACAAATATACGATCAAAAATATGAAAATGCTTTAGAATCTAATTGGTATAAAAAAAAAAAAAAATAAGCCATAACTTTCAGAATAGATTACGCCTCAAAATAAGAGTCCCTTTTCAACAAACAACATTTTTCTCAAAGAAGTTCTTTCTCATTTTTCAACAAATTACAGTTTTATTGGGACTTTAACTGAGCCCACAAACTGAAGGAGACTGGCTAACTCTTGAAGTTGGAAATGTGGGTCATCAACTTCAATGCTCACAGAATAGAACACTTTGGATAGTTAGATATCCATCAAAGGACTTCCATTCAAAATTATTTCAGGCAAAGATATATTACTTAATAAAGTAAAAATTGCCACAATTGACACATAGTAGATAGTGAGGAGATGATTACTCAGACTCAAGATAACAACATCATCTCTCTTCAGTTATTGCTATCAGATTGTTGCCAAAAGATGACTCATGTAGCAAGAACTTAAGTGATAGAGATTACCAAGCTAGTGCCATAGGTTTCAGTCTTGGCATAACGTCTGGGGAAAATTTTAAAATCAACGGCCAATATACACAAGCATGTTACCACCACCTACAACAATGCAGAGAAGCCTATTTCAACTCCATGTTATGGTATACTTTAACATAATTATCTTAAATTTATCAAAAAATAATAATTATCTTAAAGTTAACTAAATTTTGAAGCTTTTTACTTCATGTTGTGGTTAAAAAATGAAAAGAATAAATAAATAAATCTTAGCATGTAGAAATTCAAATATTACCATGGCAACACGGTATGATAAAATACTCATCCTCAAAGACAATAAACTGTGTTGTTCAACTTTAGCATTAACACCAGGAGAGATAAGCCTGGGCATGATCGGTCAAGTATTAGAAGAAAAGAATATATAACCTTACATTTTGATGCACTATTAGTTTGTACATTTGCTTTGTGATGCACAATATTTTGTGCATCACGTGAACTAAGGACATTCATCATTTGCATATAATACCTTTTGGCTGAAATGCAGAAAAGCAACAGAAGTATCAGGATAATAGCCAAAATATAAGTCCATTCAGCAAGAACCTGCCACACAAGAACATCCATAGATGCACATTTCTTACCATGCCATAAAGCATTTAATTGAGTTGCATGTTTTGCTAAAACAAAAAGGTAATAAATACACAAGTTGCTCTATTTACATATGCTACACAATGTTAGAGAACTTCAACAGTACAAACAAAAAATGAACACTCAAGTCTAACTTAAAGCTCCTATTATATTGTAAATGTTAAGAATGCAAACACTATTAGAAAGAAAGTGCTGACTACAGAAGAAAGCAACATACAGGAAATACTTAGCTACCCACCTGAGATTTGATGCTCTGATGGCTAAAGAGTAAAGGCATAAGAGCAGACAACTAGGGGTGCTGATACTTATAAAAAGTTCATAGAAAGAAAGTAACAAGACAGAATAATTGTACTACCTACAGGAACAGCCTAGCCATTAGTATAAAAAAAAAATTAAAATAACTGCATCATTTGGAAAGTAAGCAGGGATCGTGAGAAACAAGGTACTTTTGTTTACAGAATATTCCAGATACTCCACATGTTGAAACGGTATGTGCCTTCATCACAAAAGAATACATGAGAAGCAACTGAAGATGAGAATACACCATTACATATACAAACTCCATGAATCAAGGATTTGTGGAAGATGAAGATGGAAGTCGTGCATGAAACAAAATCACTTAACCTACTCGAAGTCAAAGCCAATATTGTTTTCCATTAGGGGATCTCATCAATTTCAGAGAGACCAAAAGACAATAATGAAGAGGGCTGTCAAATAGTACAACAATATGAAAATATGACGATAAATAATGCTTTTGAAACCATATTAGTAGTTCTTATCCAATTATGGACGGAAAACATCACATAATGTCATTACTTACACTAGCTCAAAAGTATACCCTAACCATAACCACTGCTAAAAGAAATGAAAGGGTGCTTTTTTGGAGTTCCTCGCATGTTAAAGTATACCATAACATGAAGTAAAAAGCTTCTCCTTCCTTTTACTTCTTCACAAATTATTTAAGAAGTGCAGACGAAACTATGACTGAAAGCATCTACTTTATCAATTAGCACTACGTATTCTCTAGAGAATTATTGTTTCTTTGCCGGAGTTTAAGTTTCTTCAAATCAAATAAAACCAAGAATTACATTCCTGAAACATTTGCAAACATATAATCCCACGGACACTGGATATTGAAGCAGATAAAGTGCTAGTAATCCATGTCAAGGTATTCATGTTTGGCATATGCTTGTACTAACTGAAATCTTTGGGGATGATTCTGTACTACAGTTTGGTGAAGGAACTTTAGGGCATAGTAGCTACACTGTCCACAAAGTTGTCAGTAATTAAATGAATGGGTGGTCTTTTTTTCCACAAACAAAAACTACTATAAAGATTTATAAACTCTTTAACCATGTATTGTTTATTTCATTATTGTAACTTGTAGGTTATAGCACAGATTTATCCAATATTTTGGAACCCAAAACCAAAAAGAAAACTTTACCGGAGGTAGCAGAAGAGGAAACTTACAGTAAAAGCACAAATGACTGGCATGATAACAAAGACAAAATCCTTAATCACTTGAACTGCAAAATTATAACTATCATAACACTTAGAAGGGGCATCATGCATCTTTCCAGAAGCATCTTTGGTCATGGCATGGCCTGTGAAGAAGGTATGTTATCAGGACCACAATTATATATTTAGGTAGCATGATTTCCATCAAATGGGCAGACTTACAAGCATTTCCCATCATGTTCTTTTCATATTACATATGGCTTAAAGAGAAAGTTCATGGAACAACTGAGAGTCAACTAAATTACGACATAATTATAATGAAAGTAAACCACATCAGCAAAGGAAACACACACTTGTATGCTTAAAACCCCAATCACGAAAATTGCATATGCAATTGGTTAAACCACCTTCATGTAGGATCTTGTGTCAGAAATAGTATGATTCCAGAGCCAACCATCAAGAAGCTCACTATGAAACAACCATACTTTACAAAGCCAAAAGATTCCATATCAAATACCGATACACCGCCAATATGTCTCAAATATGCCAAGTGGCATGTTGGATTATTTTCTTTTTGAAAAGATATTGATATATACATACCCAATACTTACTAATACGGTTAGATACAATGAGTTGAAGAAAAAATCAAAAAAAGCCACCCAACTCAAGTTAGGGTTTGCTTGATAGCTTGGGCCAATGACTGATTGATTGAGGTTATTATACGCATGAAAACCATTGAAGCCTCACATGAAAGCAACAACAAAATCTTTCTCATGCAGTGTCAGCATCCCAGCTCTAGCTTTCACAATCGGCCTTCGAATGAAGTAAGGAGGAGACCACCTCTACCTTCTTCCAACATCTCCAACTGTTGTGTGGATTTAAATCCCATGTCTCTCACTTACCAAAATATGAACGCACTATCATATGAGCTACCCCCTATATTATAGTTATACCTATATTTAGCTAAATTTATTATAGTCAATTATTGTATTCTAATGTATATGTATCCTATTTTTCTAAAATTTGTTGTATCATCATATATGTATCATACTTTATTGTATTCCAACTTTGAAGAAAAGCAACGGAAAAAGCCATCATAAGCTCATACCTTATTTATAGTGTCAATAGCAAGTTCTTCATCACCTTTAATATGCATCAAATACCGCATACCAGTCACTTCCTCTCCAATAGATTGATCATCTTCTATCAACAATAGCCTTACCCTAAGCATTATGACTGGTATTACAAATCCTTAAACCTTTATCTTCAGTTATTAATTCCAATGCACCTTACACTATTAAAGTATAACATATGCAGAACTCTAACCATAAATTTTAGCCCACTCCTTAATCTTCCTATTCCTCTCAAAAATATACTGCCTTCACACTTAGATTGTGCATATTTCTCTCTCTGTACATGCTCACACCATCTAAGCCTATTATCTTTTCTGGTTTTACCATGTATTCATCTCAAAATCATCACTACTGTTACAAGAAGTTTTGCTGTCAGTAGATTCCTTAATCGCTTAACTATATATACAACAACAACCAAGCCTTTGTCCTACTAGGTGAGGCCGAGTACATGAATCTTTATTTTCATTGCACTCTATCAAATAAGAGCTCCTCATTTAGCTCAATATCTTTACAATATATAAACAAAAATAATAGACAGTGACTGTGGTCCAGGGATTTGAACTAATTTTGAAATTTGGTTGAAAATCTAGCAAACCGTATTACCAGAAGTTCTGAATCAATGAAATCTGAAAAAAAAAAAAAAGATAGTAAACAGAATAAATCAAGTAAAAGAAGAGTATACCCCTTTTATAGCAACTGCTGCTCCATTGCCTGAGAACCACAAAAGTCTACAAGAAATCCATCAAACCGCGGATTAAAAAGGGAAAAACGAATTACACCAACAGGTATAATACCGTACATTACGCACACTAGAGAACTTACAGGCACAATCACCGAGAGAGCAGCAATCTCCAGCATAGAGGAGCCAGTGAGGTTGCTCACAAACCTGGAAACGACGAATGGAATGCCCAAACCTTAGGTAAGAAATGAGAATTTCGTAAAACGAAAGAGACCGTCATACAACGTACACTTCTTTAAGGAGTTTGTTGGGATTGAGCGGCATCATTAACAGATCCATCTGCCGAAGGGCAGGGGACGGGAAGGAAGAACGAGGACGAGAGAGAAAGCGGCGCCGCCGCCGTCAACGAGGGAGGAAAGAAACTCGGGACGCCGGTTCACGTGGCGATCGCGCCGCAGGCATGAAACTGAAGGCGTGGTCGCTCGATGCACGTCGATTTCTCTAAAACCTGAAAACAGGACTTGAAGAGAGGAAGAGGAGAAATTTTTGGGTCAGGATCGCGCGCCACTTAAGCTAAAATATCTGCAGGTGGCGCGCGACCTGGACCTACGAACACAGCAGAAATTATTGCAGTCGGATAAATATATTTTGCTGATATATATATTATAATAAATCTCATATATAATAATTTTTATCATATATATATCATAATATATATATCATAATATATTTTATACATAATATATTTTATCACATATATATCATAATATATCTCATACATAACAATATTTATCACATATATATCATAAAATATCTCATATATAATAAAACTTATTATATATGAGATATATTATGATACATATATAATAAAAATTACTACATATAAGATATATTATTATACATATATAAATAAAATTATTACATATGATATATATATGTCCGATTGCAATAATTTCTGCGGCGCTGCGGGTCTGGGTCGCGTGACACGCAGAGGATATTTATTCGTATGCGGACAGCTGATGTGGCGCGTGATCCTGACCGAAAAATTTCTCGAGGAAGAGAGGGAGAAGATAGACGAGGGAGAACTGAGGAGTCGATCCATATCATACCATGCCCTATGAAACGCGACAGAAATTTCACGCCTACGAATTATAGATTTTTAACCGAAATTCTGTTTGATAACAGCTTAAAGCTTTTAAAAATAAGTACAAACTGCTTAATTTCAACCTGCTTGAATTTTTAAAATAACTTAAAATTTTAAGTTATCTTCTCTGAGAAATTCAAAAATATTTTTAGGGAGTTTAAAATTTTTAAAATTTTAAATTATTTGAATGGCTTTTAAAATCAAGCTGATAACAAAAGTCTCAAATTTGAAACACATAATTTCAAATTTCAAATTAAATGACCAAATATTCAAATTAGATGAGAAAATAAAAATGAAAGAAATTATAGTAATTTAGAGAGAAATAAAAAAAGAAATTGTGTTAGGTTCAATATCAAATAGCGAAAAAATTTTATTTTAAGTTTTTTGAAAAACTTATGACTAGAAATAAAATTGTGTTAGGTTCAATGCACCGCGTGATCGGCGATGCCGCACGTAATAATTTTTTCTATGTCAAAGGTAAGGAAAAGTAAAAGCAAAGATAAATTGTTTATATGTCTTCTTTATTTAGTTCGAGGTCATTTTGATCATAATTTTTTTATATTACATAAAATATGAAATAAAATTGATTGATATATTAAGAAATATGTAAAATATAATATAACCTCATTTGGTTTAAGCATATTTTTTAAACAAAAAAAAAATATTTTTTAAATTTAATATCAAAAAATTTTATTTTAATATTAAAAAATACATAAAATATAAAATAAAGTTTATTTTGAAATTTGATTTTTACAGTTGAAATTTGTCTTGAGCCAAAAAATGCCTCAAACTAAACGAAAAGTTAATTTAAAAAAAAAACTATATATTAAAAATAAAAAATATATTTTAATTTTATTTTATTTTTTTTTAAATTAAATATTTTGACCTCCAACTAAATATTAGAGTACATGTTAGTCCGTAGATTTGAGTTTCAAATTTCACGACCGTTTGGTCAATTCTGTCTCATAAATTATCGATTGACTAATCCAAGATAACGAAAAATTAATTTAATTAATAAACAAAAAATATTGTATACCTCTGCATAATTTCTTAAAAGATCCTCATTACTTTTTTATTTGTGCATAAAACAAATTGAGTGGCAAAACTACTCGACAGGAAGTTAAAATTGAAATACACAAGCCATACAACTTGCTGAACTTCAGGCTGCGCTATTAGCTCTCGAACTTGCTAAACCGTGGATCAGTAAAATACAAGGAATTTGGCTCGAAGGTGACTCCAAGCTTATCATTGATCAACTCCAGTCCGCTTTACATTGGCCGGAGAGTAACAGCACGGACGAGCTTCGTGATCCTCTTAATGCTTTGTTTTCCTTTCCTTATTGTAAAATTTTATATGTGTATAGGCAAGCCAATGAGGCTGCCCACTATATTGCTTTTTCATCTTTTGTTTCTGATATCTGTTGGGATAACACCATATCCCTCCCAACAGACTTTTGTGCAATCCTTTTAAAGAATTACTTTTTGTGTACATGATGCTTTTTACTTTTAATATATAGGCTTCGACCGACTTTCAGGAAGTTAAAATTGAAAATGATCAATGAACATAATTAAACAAAATTTTTAAAAAATAAAATAAAATAACTTATATAATTTTCAATACATCAATTAATTTTATTTAATATTCTTACAATTAATTAATTTTATTTCTCATTATATATATATATATATCTAAAAAAATTATATTTTTTATAAAAAAAATTTAAAAATAATTATGCCTGATTTGAACATAAACCATACAGGTGTTTGCTTGTTTGATCTCTATATTATTTTAACTATATTAAAATACAAAATAATTTGTTCATCATTAAAAATAATAAATAATATCATATATTATAAATTTTTAAATTAATTTTAATTTATATTTCACATTATTTTTAATAAATTAATTTTTAACATAATTAATTTTATATATCATTACACACACAACCCTTATTACTAAAATCATGTAGCCTTTTGTTATACATGTTTACATAAATCTTATTTATTTTCAAATTAAAAATTAATTTGATTTAATTTTAATCTGACATGTAACATCACATAAAATTTAATATTAAAAATTAACTTTATTTCACATTCTATACATATTACTAAAATAATAATTAACTTATATCACATTTCTCACCTATCCCAATATAATAACTAATTTTATATCACATCCCTTACATATCCCAACATAATAACTAATTTTATTTCACATTATTCGCATCTTTCAGTAAAAAAAATATCTCTGCTCAAATTTAATTTTAGTCTTATTAAATTTAATCTTTTACCCAATATGCAGCCAATCACGCAACATGTTTGCATCATGAAATCAATCAAGAGCAGCAAATAACCATGGATAAACCGCGAACTCGATGGAAACAGAATAACACATCAAATATTAAACATTTCAAAAGAAGAACACATAAAATTTCGATAAAAATTAGCGAGAAAGCGCATGCGTGCAATTTAAAAACGATCAGAGGAACCTGAGTTCTTTCAATCTGGAAGAACAGAAAATGATATACATATGAACTTCAAAATGATATACATATGCATGACGTAAAAGCTTCCAGGTTTAGATGATAACTAATCAGGAAACCAAACTTTTACTGATAGATCAGATCAAAAGAAGCCGGGCATGAAGATATCGAAAAGCTGTAGTCAATCATCAGCGAAGTAATGCATCATGTTTCGATTCAGCAGTCCAAAAATGACATATTTCTTACCGATTGTCTGTCATTCAATTGCTTATCGTGTTACAACAGTCTCGCTCCAGGCTCTGCAACTTGATCGACTAATTATTCCAGGCTCACAAAATTTGCTCAAAATGCAGATGGATCATGAAAATTATTTTAGCGCAAATTTTAGGACGGCAGCATATGAATATAAACCACATTAAAAGTGTACATGTCAAATTCAAGAACTTGAACTAACATGAAAATCAACTCTATCAAACGAATATTAATAGATCAAAGGAAAAATAACACAAAAACCAAGCTTTAATTTTAAGCTGAGGCAATTGGCTCAAACTTGATTTGAAACTAGCCATAAGTATTAGAGCATAATTCATCATAGAGTATTCACAATCCAAATCATAAAAACAATGTTGGGGATCCCAACTCATAAAGATGATGAGGAATTCGAGGTCATCAATCGAAGAAAGCCTCATTAACAGTTCGGTGAGGATTAAAACCTCATAAACAAGAAGTTTGACATAGATTCTTTTTTTTTGATAGTGACAGATTTTTAAATCAAAGTTCGAAGTCCAACATTCTTGAAACCGCATAAACGAGTTTTGACATTTAGATTCTTGAATTAAAGTTTCAAGTCCCACATTCAAGCCTAGGTCTACAGACCATGAACAAATAAGTACCATGAATAAAAGACTTCAGAGCTAGTGTTTGGACCTATCCTGATAAAGAAATTTCAGTGAGGTGCAACCTTATTGAACAAAAAAGGCTTGACAAACCTTGTTTGAGGATGTTCTCAAAAAAACATCATTTAAGGAGTGACACTAAACTTCATGAAGAATTCTTTGGCTCAAAGAGTTGCTTGTTTGTCCATTCAAATGGTTGTGGAGCACGGGACTCACATCAACCACTAACCGAATTATGAAGGAGTGCTTGTTACACTAGACAATGACGTCCAGAACGTTTCCTAAACTTCACCAAAACAAACCCCTACTCCTTTCTTTGCCTTTAAATGGAGATGAGAAATAGTGAAGACTGAAGTTTCGAATGAAATAGACATTACTAGACTGAGAAGATCTTCGCGGAGAGGTTGAGTCCAACGGTTGTGATCTAAAACAGGGAACGATCCAATAGTCGGAGTTTTGCCAACACTGTTGTTGTTATCAACGAAGAAGAAAAGAGAATGAGTTTGTTTTAACCTAAGGAAGGCTTAGGGGAAGACCCCAAACCAAATCCTATTATATTTAGATAATAGAGAAGCAACAACACCTAGTAGAATTCTAGATTAGAGAAAGGGAGAGATGGAGCAAGGAATGAATTGTCTCATATCAAAAAGGAAAAAAGAGAGATCCCGAGTTATATAAATAGTAATGTAATCCTAAGTTGTTAAAGTGTCTTTTGGGAGCTAAACCGTGAAGCAAAGGATGAGAACTCTACAGTTGAGCATGCTTGAGTTAGAATAGCACAAAGTTGGTGACTTTCCTAAGAAGCACATCAAGTCACGCAATTCCTTAGAGCCAAAGCGAACAATATCTTTGCATATGGGTTACAAGATGTAACACATTAAATATCAAAATACCACCTCATTAAAATAAGTTTATTTTAATGAGTTTAAGTCGAGAACCAAATTGAGCATACAAGTCAAGTATCAAGTAAAATCAAAAAGATGATAAACAGGGATATCATTTAGATATTAGGATTAACAAATGAAAATTCAAAATACATGGAGTCAAGGATTTTAAAGTAAACCGAACAAGATATTTCATTCAAGTATCTCAAAGGAAATAAACAATAAAACCTTTTTCCACTATTGCTTCCAAGTTTAAGAAATTACATATGTAAACCATCAAAACTATTGCAGTTATACTATATGAAGAAAAAAAAGGGGCTTGGACGAATAAAATGTTTTTTCCTCAATGCTTGCGAGAAAAATGATTGTCATTAGGATTTCTCTTTCCACTGAAGACAGCAATAGCTTTCCTCACAGGTGGTTTCAATGGAGCTCTCTTATCACCTCCATGAGAGAAGATGTTATCCGAACACAAGAAATCATCATTCTGACAGGAAAAAAAATGTTATGTAACAAGCCTCTGTCAAGAAAGCAAATACATAATTGATCAAGCTTACAATGATTATCATCATTAATAGACTAGATTAATTGGCTGATCATAAATTCTTTTCTAGCATATCCTCTATTCAATGCTGTATGTAGAGTTTTCAAGACCTCTAATCAAGTTGCTCTAGTCCCTACCCATCTTGTCCTATTTATTACACAATAATATTGCCATTTATACCATGAAAGTACATCTTAGTAATCTTAATAATACATAATCAAACTACATCATTCCTTTTATAGGTGTAAATTGCCTATGAGTCGCAGAGGTCAGAGATCAGTCACATGCAATCCAGATTTTCGAATCTATCCAATTGGGTCTCAAGCACAAATTTTAAATTCAACTAGAACCACAAATCAGATTTTGAATTCTATGAAATCTTTCATATATTACTCATTCCATGTAGGATTAGATGGGTATACAACAATAACAACCAAACCTTTATCCCACTAAGTGGAATCGACTACATGAATCATTTATTTCTTTTATTAAGCTCTATCAGCAAATCCACTTTAAGCTTTAATTGTGTAAGATCATTCCTTATAGTTTTTTGTCATATTATTTTTGGTCTCCATCTTCCTCTATTTACAAGGGCAAAATTCAATAACTTAACTTTCCTTACTGGAACTTTAATCGATCTAACGATTTGTGTCCAAACCAATTAAGCCAACTCTTTCTAAAGTTATCCTCAATTGATGTTACTTTTACTTTCTTACGAATATACTCATTTCTTATTCTGTCATTTCGTGTATACCCACTCATCTACCTTAGCATCCTCATTTCTGCACACTTATTTTATTTGAATACTTCCTTTTTTATAAGGCCAACATTCAACATCATATATCATCATTGGTCTTACTAATGTTCTATAAACTTTACCTTATAGATTTGATGGGGATAAATGCTCATATTATCCCACTATTTCTCATCTCATTCATTTGCAAGCCATAGTCATGTCATAGTGCCCAAATTATTCCATGTACTTATGTTCTCTCTTCATATTGATTTAATTGGTCCACTTTTCACACTATTTCTTATTTCCTACATCATAGCAAGAAATTTTAGTTGGTTAGTACAAGAAAGAGCTCTTGAAACACGGATTAATTAAGTTTTGTAGTAGAACCAATTGCCAAAGACTGTAGACCTAAGGAATCAAATTGAACAAAATTCAACAGTTAGGAACCTCCGTGCAACCAACCGCTAACCTCATGGAGCCAAAAATAATTTACTATTATTGCAATATCTTTTATTGAAATGCTGTAACTGAAAGAGAAAATGTAGAATACTAACAGAGATTCGCCAATTTCACTTCTTTATTTAGGGTAAAGAACTTATGCATTCACTCAAAATTTAGATTTTTAATCAAGTTATTTTATACCAATCCCTTATCCTGCCAATTTATTAGTGTTTTCCTTACTAGGCTACATATTACAACTTTCAATCACCACTTTATATGGCCAAACTACTTCAATCCTTCGGTTCTCCTAAATTTACATGGTAAATCAGAGACACATAAAATAAAGAGAAAACAATGAGCATTTCTAGAACATCACCTGTTCGTTTGATTTCTTCTTTGTTTTAGGGTAAAGAAGCTTGCGGGGAAGTTGATCTTCTCGCAGGATTAGGTTCTTTGTGATGGCATCTCTTCCACCTTGTGGCAAGGGCAGTGAGAACTGGCATGAAAATTTTAATTGACAGAGTTCACGCATAAAACTTCAAATCAATAAAAATTTGACATAAAAATATTAGTCATAACACCTGTGATTAAACCAGATTAAGATGACGTCTTGATCAAATTTGAAAGCAATTAAAAAGAGTGGTAACCAACATACAATTGCCTAGGAACCACGAACCCCAAGCTACCAAGAAACCAAGGAGCACCATAGTTCAATACCAACTTCTTCAGTATGATTGTAGCAGGACAGTAAAATGCATACTATTTCCCCATTTGATAAATGGATAGACCTAGATTTACTAGTGTTTTGATTCTTGCTGGACAAGTTCAGTTACTTTGTTCACTCTCTTCTTTGTGTTGTCATATATATATATATATATATATATATATATATATATATATATATACTGGATCTTCCCAAGAAATTTTTTATTCCACTTAAGCAAGATCAAACAACCGACCCTAAGCCTAATCCTTTGCCGCCATCTAGACCATCTCATCACTGTTGCCACGGCAAGTGTCACCACGCTCCCGATCCCCCTCTGGTGTGATGCCACATCTCTTTAGTGCCCCCTCCCTCTTATCATTGTTGCCATCGCAAGTATCACCACACCCTTGATCCCCCTCTGGCCCCTCCCTCTCCCACATGTCACCTCCGCAACCAACATCCCTACAACATGCACCTACAATATTACTCCGACCACGCTCGTTACCAACCCTTCTAGCCTCTATGACCATGATAATGTGATGCTCCCCACCCAACCACTTCCTATATCCATTGCCTATTGTGACTGTAGCCACTCATGAGTCTTAATTTGGTTAGAGGTAAAAACTCTAAGAAAAAATTTTATTTTATTCGAAATGTGTATAATGTCAAATAAAGTTAGTTATGTTAAAAATTATATAAGATGTGAAATAATGTTGATTGATGTATTAAGAATTATATAGAACATAATATAAAATGAAATTTTTATATTAAAATTTATGTATAACGGGATGAAAATAAATTATCATTATTATTGTTTTTAAATAACCAGAAGCTGTTTGCATGATCATGGCTAAAATAGCCATCAACCAAATGTGACCTCCTTGTCGAGTCATCTTTCTCACCTTCTCTCCTCCGATCACTCACCTTAACCCCTCTTGGGTTACACAAAGTTCTCCAAGTGGTGTCAATAATCTGCTAGCTGATCAATTCTTCAATGGTGTTAATAACGGCATCATCCAAGTCTACGACCAGACCAACAGAATCACCCTATCACAGAAGCACCATCAAATTTAATGGTTCGAACTACGTTCTTTGGTCATGTGCCATTAAATTCTTGGTGGAAACTCAAGACAAACTCCTCTACCTAGATCATCCTCCTCTCGAAATTACTAACACCACAAAGTTCTCCAAGTGAAGAGCTACATAATGCATTGTTCTCACATGGCCTCCGAAAAACTAGAGCCACCCACTACCTCTACAACATGTTCCAAGAAAAAACTAAAAGCATGTAGGACTTCCTTAAGACTATAAATACTTCTAGAGCAATAGTATATCTAGTATGTACACTCTATAATCTAAATTGTTTTCTCTTCGACGAGGAGATTTGTTGATTCAAAACTAATATACCACTCTTAGGGGGAAATAGTATGTCCTTTTACCAATAATCTTGCAGTAAGTCAATCAGAATTATGGCTTTCTTGCTGCCAATTTCATATCTCAACTATATTTGTCCCTATACTCAATTAATGAAAGATGATGGTTGATAGCTCAATTGCCAATACTATTAGTGATCTTTCTCGAGTCCTCATAGTTACAACTTTCTAGCTACACCCTTAGAGCATTCGCATTGTGCCGAATTCTTGTGGGTGTCGTGATCGTGGACATGGTGGTCAGATGGGTGGATATGGTCGTATCATGAATCCCTTTCCTCCTTATTCGCATTGTAGATGAACTAATTATTCTACAAATTTCTGTTCATTTTCCTCAAATATACTCATGACGAGGTAAGTTTGAAATCGATGCATCATTCTATAAGAGAATAGCAAGCAAAAGAAACTATAGATCTTTCAAAATACATCTTAGACCCTTCTTAACTCAGAAGAAAAATTAAACATAAGGACCAAAATGAAGCGATCAACCTACATCAAGGAACCATGTGAAACTATTCCAATTTCATGGATTTCGATGTAATCTTCCAAAAGTAAATGCTACAAATTGAGCTCACAATCAACTCAAACGCTATAGATGTGAATTAGGAACACTTAGGCCGAACTACTGAAATGTACTATGTAAGCCTTTAAAAGAGATTATCACTAGCCTTAGCACTTATGGGTACAAATTATTATCAGTTTTTTTTCACTGCTTCACAAAATAAGAATTACACTCGATTTCTGTCACTCTTGTGAAAATCATGAGTATTCTCACTCACTTCCTGCCTTCTACAATGGTAAAATACTAAAATCTATAGTTAAACAAACAAATCAACATAAACTCATATCAAAACTCCCACCCTCCCAAACTTGTATGAGACCTAAATTTCTCTCTGGAACTAATACAGAGCAAGGACAAGCTCTAGCAATGCTATACTAGTATAAAGATACTCTTTTTGATGTAGAAACTGGACAGAGATATGAAAGGTTAAAACCAACCACATAAAAGATGTTAAGACAGTTGTTAAAGTAAATAAGAATATCTGACAAAAAGAAAAGAAAAGTAAATAAGAATATTTGACAAATCCCATACAAGACAATATTGTCCTTCTAACCGACTTGTTTCTTTTTGACATCATTTTTTTCTTAAAGATGTGAAGAAATGTGATCAGAAGATTCAGAACTCAGGTTTATTTACATGTTGAGATTCAATAAATAACTTAAATGATCTCACATTTCCTCCACGTATCAATATATTACTGAAAAGTACAACAAGAAAAGCTTCGCAAACAAATTAGCTTGTAGAACTCATCTAATTTCAAAAGCATCCGTTTCATGAAAACATAAGTAGATAAATAGATGAAAGCGTAATTAGATAAATAACTGAACAAAAATTAACAATGCAAAGTCATAGAACTTCACAGACTATTGCGAGTACAATTATAGACGAGTTGCAATTTCAAGGAGAAAAAAAATGAAAATCACCTTAGTTCCTCGAAGAATAATGCGTTGTCGTCGAGCTGCAAGAAGAATGCCATTTTCACCAACAGTCACTGATACCTTGCGCAATGTGCCTCCATTACCGCATTTGGGACAAAATATCTTCCCAACCTCCGGTGTTACCTTATTGCAAGCATGACATTTTAATACCCACCTATTAACAAAAGAGAAAGAAACTTATTTGACCAATTAATCCTAGTGAAAAAATAGCAAAAAAGTGGTGACATATGACGAAGCCGAAAATTGAGTTATTAACAATTTGTAATAACAGTACCACAATGATAGCATTACCTATGCAATTGCCGGATCTGCATCCCACCTGGTGCAAGAAGACGGAGGCCAATCTGGAGAATAACATTTTGCATAGCATAATCACTAGTAATACAAGCAATTGTTGAGTCTGATAGTGATCTTAGCATCCAACTTTGCTCACTGCTGGCATCATCAGAAAAGGATTTATCTATACTCATATCAGCCTGACTTAATACTTCACCCATATCAGAGTGTCTCTCACAGATATCATTAGATTCTTCTTGATCAATGCAAGTACCATCTGACATATGCTCATTTGATTGAATATTATGTCCAATATCAGCATGATCCTCATCAACTCTCATTTCTTTAAATACTGAACAAATCACATTCCCATCAACGTTCCTTTCCTCCGGCTTATGATTCTCCTGTACAAGTTGTTCATTCTCCTCCAAAGCCAATCTTGCTTCTCGCCTCGCCTTTCGTATCAAATATCTCCTGTGAGTACTTCGGCTAACAGCAGGGTGCCAATCATCAGCACCGTGGGAATCTTCTCCCATGGAGGCATCAACTCCACTGGCAACCATCTTCTTACCTTCAATCTTAATCTCCCTCTTCGGAAAGTTGAACTTTTGTGGCTGAAAATTGGGCAGATCACTTTCTTTCTCCTCGATATGGTCATCAGCAGATTCACTTGCTGGAACAACATTATTGTCCAAATTTTTTAAGGGAAGTATCCGTGATTCACTTTCCTCCATTCCTTCATCAGCTATTTGTTCAAGAGCCTCCCATTCGGGCAAATTAGGCACATTATTCCCCCACCCAGGCATCTGTGCATCAGGCAAGTGTTTCACATTAACTACATGAAGTGCAGGTGGCTTTTTCTTCAGATGGCTGGTTCCGTGGATCTGAGACTCCAGCATATATGTTAAAGCGATGAGTTTAAGATCAACATCCGACAATGTCTGGAGATCTCCAGTCTCCCTAGCAAAATTGACAACTGTAGGAGAAAAATCATTATTAATGGTGAAAAACAGTAAAACAATTTTCATCTATACCATGTTTCTCCAAAAAGTAAGTATGGAACAAATATAATGAGCATCGGAGGGTCATTGGCAGGTTCAAAGTAGACCAAAAAGAATCGTCTAAAGCGCAGCAATGATCCATGTATGAACACTACAAAAATCAAAATACGTCATTACCCTTAAACTAAAATTAAAAATCCTCATGAAGCCATAGCACTAGAATCATCTCATGAAAGCATTCGAACAAAACCAACTTGCAATCAAATACCTTCCTATCATCACCACAGAAGAAAACCACAAAAATTACAGAAAACTGTAACATAGTTTACCTTTCCTAACGGCTTCAGAAGAGGGCTCCAAGGTCTCCACGGGGAAAGGCAGAAAGGCAAGCCTTTGCCGAGATACTGGATCCCGAACTTCCTCGAGAACCTCTCGGACAGATACGAACTTATCGGCGCAACCAGCGAGCTGGTCACCATGAATGATGGCACTGGCATCCACAACAGCTACGGAGATGCCCTTGCTCGATTTGCCGTCGGCGAAAATCCGACTCGAGAGATCAGGGACGACCGGCTTCTTCTGCACCGCCGAGATCCAACAGGATGCCGCAGGCGGCAACGGCGAATGATCGACGGAACTCATTGAGATGCCCAACGAGGCTATCAGGTTATTAGAAAAGTAAAAACCCTAGTAGGATTATAGTACAAAAAAAGGGTAAATTACATTTAGGTATTTAGTTTTATTTTTTATTTTTTATTTTTTTTATTTTTATTTAAAAAAAAACTAAATTGCCCTCATTCTCTCTCCTCTCCATCCCTCCCTCTAGCTCTCACCACCAACGACGACAGTGAAAAAGTTATTCGCAAATTATAAATCTATATAATATTAAACCTAAAATTAAAAAATTGAGTGTAAAAATATTACAGGATCTAATTTCATACTAACTTTATTTCATTAAAATCATATTTGATCTCTTTACCACTTTGATCATATAAAAATTAAAATAATTTATTTATTATTAAAAATAAAAGAAATATTAATTAACTTTTATTATTTCTTACATAATTAATTAATTTTATTTTTAATAATACACATATCTCAAGAAACTTAGTATATTATATTGAAAATGCTTCTAGAAAAGGGTAATACTATAATAAAAATTGGTCATGCTCCAATAATGAGACCAGCTCGAAACATGATTGGTCTGATTCTCTACTTATTCTTTCTTCGTCTCTGAGCTGCAACCTCCAACTAGCAATATTATACACTTCTAAGTTGTAATCAACAATGTGACGACATTTCATTTACTCAAGCTATATATCATTGGGCCTGGTATTCAATTTAGAATTAATTTTTTGATTTTAAGTGGGTAAAGCTTTTTCAATTTTGAGTCAAATTTTGAGCTAAATAAAACCTAATTAAAAATTAATTTTTTAATTAAATTATTTAGGGTAAATTGCATAAGAGCCTCTGAGGTTAGAATGACACTGCAAATAGGTTCTATATTTTGAAAAGCCTAGATTTGAGTCCATGAGTTTGTATTTGCGCTGCCGTTTGGTCTCACATCTGAAATTTGCTAGCTTTTTACTATTTTACCCTCAGATTTTTTACTCATTCTTCACATTATTCTAAAGAATTTCGAAAAAATTATAAGAGCATTTGGGTCCATATAAATATATGACTACAGTTAAATTTAACCGTTACTGTCCAATTGGACCATCCAAAATAGCGATATTTAAACTAAAGAATCAAATGACAGCGCAAACACAAACTTGGGGACTCAAATTTAGGCTTTTCAAAATATAGGACCTATTTGTACCATCATTCTAACCTCAAGGGCCCCTGTGTAATTTACCCAATTTTTTATTATACATATTATATTTAAAAAATTAACTATTTGTTTAATCTGGCATGTCGCGTTATAATTAAACTTTAGAGAAAATTATATACATATCATTAAAATCTAATAATTTTATATATTTAACATATAAATATTTAATATTATATATTGGACATAAAATTCATAAAAAATTATAACTCATGTCAATCACGTATCACAAAGTTGTGATATTTATGTAAAAAAAAATTATAAATTTTATATAATTTTTGTGACTAATATATTATATTAAAAATTTAAGTGTTAAATACGAAGAATAGCCATACTTGAACATGATCAATTTTATAAAAAAATTTAGGAGTTAAATATCTAAAATAATTAAATTTTAGTAAATGTATGTAATTTATCGTAAATTTTAATATTAAAATTTAACTATATTTTATATCACACGTATATTTTAAAATAAAAAAATAAATTTATTTCACATTCTACATATATATTAAAATAATAAATAAATTATTTACATTACTTATATATCTTAATATAATAATTAAATTTATTGTATATAACACATAATTTTTAATAAAAAATATTTAAAAAAAAATTAATGAATTTAATAGTGTTAAAGTTAATCTTTTGCAAATAAACACAAACATATATATATATATAATTATGTTTGTATGTATTGTGTTTTCATACTTCAATTTATATATATCATTATTAACTATCATAATTTAACTATATAAATAAAATTAAGTTAATTATAAGTTAAATTAATTTTATTTTAAGTCAGTCAATTTTAAATCGCAAAAAAAATTAAGTAAATTTTAAATCAAATAAAATGCGACCTGCTTTATTTCAAGTATCACATGATTCACATTCATGTGATTAACGCTAGAAAGGGAGTCATTCATTCCTTTTTCATCACAAAACTCAAAAATTTGATTTTTGTGTTTCAGTAAGAGATAATACTGTGAAGAGCAAAGAACGAAGATCTACAAATGCTCTTACCGGGTAGGTCGGAAGTGCTTTCTCGAAAAACCCCGATCACTACTTGGCGGAATGAAATTGAAGGTCAAGGCCTCCCTTTCCTTCTTCATTGTAGTTAATTATTGCTTTCTCCAGCATTTAAGACTTTGTTCATGATGCAGCTATGGCGGATTTGGCTTCTGCAGAGATGGAAGATCGAAATTTTGGTTATGTGTCCTTCGACTTTGTCGGAGGTCAGTTTTTCGACTTTCAAGCGAGACGAGTTGAGGATTCCTCGAGAGCTTTAACTCCGGACTTCAACTCCTCGCCCTTCTGCCTTCTTCTTCATCATTAGGCCGGCTGGACCGGGATGCAGCTCTCGACGCCCAAAGGTAGCCCTTCTCCATTATTCCTCTTCCCTTTAGCACAGAGTAACTGCATTCTAGCTGATGAAGCCGTGACCTTAGCTGCTAGGGTTCTGAACGGTAACGAAGATGCTTTTCTTTGACGACAGTTGTGCTCTCGAAAAAATGCATAGACCAGATTGGAGACCACCTAATTCCCCTCAGTTTAAACACTGGGAGAGAAACGTGACAATCGTACACTTTTCATAAATGTCACACAACCCTCAGGGGAGGGGGGCATCCTATTATCAAGAGGATGACCCCTCCGTTAGGATCTCACGCGTGGCCATCTGGTAATTGGAAAGTCAACAACATGATCGAAGTCAAAAGTTACAGTCAACAAACAGTTCGCCCCACTATATTTAATTAAGTTTGGTGGCACATGAAATCCAACAAATTATGGCTCCGTTTGAAAAAACTTTAACATAAAATGAAGCTGCTGAAATTTGAAGGACATCCAAATGATTTATGTAATGGTTGGGAAAACAAAGATCCATCTCATTCATTTGAATATATAACCATCAAAGACTAATGAAGTCATTATAATTAGTTACTGAAAATAGTAAGCATTGAGTACAAAGACATCGTTAAAGTTATTATTTCTACCCAGCACTAATACAATTGGCGTTAAGAAAAAAACTTCTTGTGGGAAGGTTGGCTAGAAATTTCTTATAAAAATATTAGCTCCTATTTGTTCATAATGAGAATAGTGAAATTTTGATTGTGTGATTTATTTCTCTTAGTACTATGCACAGATGGGAGGAGTTGTATGAGGTGAAAACCTCACACCTGAAATGGAGATTCATTGAATAGAATGATGAGTAGGCTGCATTTGGAAACAGCTTAAACTTAAAATTAAGCTGCTTAAATCTGAAGCACATCCAAATAATTTATGTAGCTTTTGAAATAAAGTAGTTTCAGCTTAAAATGCATCCAAACAGTATTTTTTATATCTTAATACTTTAAGCTACTTTATGGAGTTTACGCGGCTTAGAAGCTCAAAAAGCCCTTTGCTATTTAAAATATAAACTACCTAATAGGTAGCTTTAAATTTAAGCCTATAATAAGTTTATACTTATAAATATGTTAAAGCTATTTACAAATACAGCAGTAGCTTTAGAAATTAAACTATATAGTTTTAAAATGCATCTAACTGTATTTTTCATATTTTAAAACTGCAAATTGCTACTCCCCCCCCTGACAGCACCCCCCCGGGGCCCACCCCCTCC
>JAEMOT010001259.1:112867-241983 GCA_019297695.1 Apostasia ramifera
GTTAAAATTAGTACTATTTTGGTCTTGTTTTGGTCCTCATGTCAAACAGGGCCAAAAAGTTGATCTACAATCAAGTTCGTACAAAATTCTAATAATTATCTGTATTGGACCAATAGAAAAAAAATACTAACATTCTAACATAAGTTATATATGTAAATATTTATAAGTATTTTTTTATATTTTTTAATCACTCTAATTTTAAGTTGGCTCAATCCGATTTTATGTCGGCTTAAGATTGAAAATTTTGAATCATAAAAATGGCTTGTAAATCGACTCTTTTGGATTGAGTCAATCTCAATTTAATTATCTTGAGTACTAAAATGTATTTTTTTTAAATGCTTTCCAATGAAACCAAATTTGCTTGAACTTAAACATTTCATTTCCTACTCCACGCAAATCTCAAAGTCAGAATTATTTTCATGTTGCTATAAAATTAACTTTTCTTCGTATCATGTATAAATTTCTATATAAAAATTTTATTGTAATTATCAGAATCTTCTCTAATACTTCTAATCGAATATTTCTAGTCGAACAGTTCTATTTGAACAGTCCTAATCGAATAGCTCTTCAAGGAGATATCACTAGATCATACCCTCCATACTATTATGTCAACTCAACATTTAAGGCAGCATGTGGTCCACTATCTAATCGTCCTTTGTAAGAATAAGTACCAGACGTGATAAATTGCACACATTATGTCATTTTTCCTCCAAATTATAAATAACAGCAGAAGATAAACCAAGAAGAGAAGGAGAAACTCTCTCTCTCCTCTCACCCCACCAAGCTTTGTAAAAAAAGATATTCGATTAGTGGATTTAAATTGTCTACACAGCGTTGTGATTTTTTTCCTGAATATTTAGATTTTCACGTAAAAATTATTATTTTATTTTATTTTATTTTGACATATTTTTTATATCAACAGTAATATTTAATTATAATAGACAAACCTACTTATTTTGTGAATTGTGGGCCCTCCCATTAATCTTGTTCTCTTTTCCTCCTCTTGAAAAAGTTTCACAAAAGGAAGAGAGCATTAAGAAGCGGGCCTTCACCCAATTTTGAATTAATTTTGTTTCAAGTAATATTTTAGAAAGTCATTTAAAATTTATTTCATTAGTAAAATCTCATTCATTAAAAAAATTCTTGATGCACAAGCAATTTTATTTTATTTTAATTTCTGATACTACATGCAATTTTATTAGATTGACTCAATCGGGCTACTATGGTACTGATTTCAAGCGAGTTAAGGTAACTCAAAATTGAAAATTTTAAGCTCAATTAGGCACGGAATAGATGTGAAATTGAGATCGAATTAATGTGGGCTAGCTCGTTATGATATAAAAATATAAACATATTTTTCATCGAATAGGATTTAATTCCTAGATTTAGGAAGAATAGGATTAAATATACTCTATTCCTCCAATAGATTTTCACACTAACATAAAAATTCATTTCATATGGATCGTACATATATTATTATTATCTATGTTATAAGTTATATAATTTTGAGTCAATTTGAATCATATTTTAAACGAGTTAAATAAACCAAAATTGAGTTAAATCAACTTTGAATTGATTCAAAACTCGGTTACTTTTGAGGGACATCTGAGTTTTATATATTTGTGACCCTATAAACTTACTCAAAAAAATATATCCAACTTAATGTAGTTTAAATTATTCCAATCGTATAACATAAGGCATCAAATTTTTGAAAGCAACTCAGCACATAACACGTTGTATGTGGACTCCACTCGCTTACAACCATGCGGCTGTCGCAGCAAAATTTTGATGGACTCACATTAACATTTTTTGCGTTTGCTGTGTTAGTAAAACACGAAATATTAAATACTGAATAACTTTTAAAAGGTCTCGGGTTTTCTTCTTTCTATCCATTCTCAAAAGCAAAAGCAAAGATCTCTAGTTTATCAGAGAGTTTGTTCGTTAAGATATTCATATTCTTCGATATTCTATATTTTCTAAAAACTTAAGGCCTTCTTCTTCCTCTCCGTTTTCAAAAGCAAAAGGCAGAGCTCCCGATCAAAAAGGTTCTTAGCAAACTCACTGCTCGGAACCTGAGCATGCATCAGCTTTGGCAAACTATAGGTCTTCTCCTTCCTCTTATATTTTATTTCATACATAGTAATTTTATTCACAAATATACCACAACATATCTCATACATAATAATTTTACTTAAATATATATGATATTATATCCTAACATAGCAGTTTTATTCACATATATATAAAAATATATCTTATATGTAACAGTTTTACTCATAAATATATATATATATATATATATATATGATATTTTATCTCATATATATCAAGTTTGTTTACATATATAGTTATATACCATGATATATCTCATATATAGTAATTTTACTCATATATGTATCATATTTTATCACGTATATAATAATTTTTATCATATATATATCATAATAAATCTTATACATAATAATATTGCTTACATATATATCATATTTTATCGCATACATAAAAGGTTTACTCACATATATATTATATTATATCTTATACATTGCAATTCGAGTCTCCTATATTATATTTTATACATTTTCATTTTTTGATTTCAGATAAAGGAAGTTTTTGCTTCAATAGAGTCGTAGAGATAGAAAATGAAAATATCTGATACAGTGAAATTTTCATCGGATGTTCTAACTAAAAAAATCATAGATAACAGCAAAATTCTCTCTCAAATAATCCGCAAAAAATAATATTATGATTTACCATTTTTTAAATATCATATTGCATCATCGCTACAACTGCAAAAGGTGTTAAAAATCTCACCGTTAGTACTGTCGCGCACTACCATTAGGGAGGGGCCTGCACGGAATGTGTCACATGCCGAGTGGTCTTTGAAGTTTAATGTGTTAGGATGTCCCATTTGAATAATTGTTTTTACATAGGAGCCTCAAATATATATAAATATTATATATATATATATATATATATATGCATAATTAGTGTTTAACAGTCTAAAATTAAACATTTTATTATTTGGCTAAAAATATTTGAAAAGTTACACCATTAATCTTCTGATTTGGGAGCTAATGACTTAATCTGTAATTTTTTTTATGATTAAACAATAAATATTCAGTTTGAGATGATAAATAATAATTCTTTTTTATATCTTTTTGAAAACTCCTATATAAATTTCTTAAAAATTTCTTTGTAAAGTTACTATAGTGTGCCTGCATGTATTATTATTATTATTTTATTTTTGAGATAATTACATATATATTACACTATTTTACTTTATTTATATGTTACTCATCCATTTTTAGTTAATTACGCTATGCACACTCAGAATATTATAAAATTTTATATTTACACACTTTCACTTGTTTTTATTATAATGAGTAATTATAATTTTCCAATGACCTAATTATAGTTAGGTTATAAAAAATCTGAACCGTTCATCATATTATTTTAAGGGTATTTAAATATATTTTGAGTGAAAATCTTAAAACTTTGATGTTTAAGTAGTCGCAAGGGAAGAAGACATCCACGATGTGAATTGATTTTAGGATAGATCAGCGCTTTAGTATGACATCGAGGAAGAAAAAAAATATGTACTATTAAAGATAAAAATGTAATTTTAATAATTTATTAACAAAATATTTTTTTTAAAATAGATTTTGACGAGTTTTAATTTAAGTGTGCGTATGTAAGATTTTATAATATTTTGAGTGTGCATAACGTAATTAACTAAAAATGAATGGATAATGCATAAATAAAATGAAATGGTGTGAATGCAGTTAATTATTTCTTGTTGGGCTGGCGCAGGTCACGTGACTCACGTCCCTTGAATACTAACGGCAATGAAATTAATATATTTTTGTTTTACTTGAATGCAAATTAACTTAAAAATGGAATCCATTTGTAATTATAATGGCGAGTTCTATAAAACTTTTAATATATTTTCATGGATATTAAAATCATTTAATAAAGAACTTCGAGTTTCATTTATTTATGTATTTTAATTCTTTTTATTATGAAATCCATCTTGAAAAATAATATGAAAAATTTATGCTAAACTATTTAAAATTCAAAATTTTTAAATGGCATTTATTCTTGCAATAAATGAATTATATATTAGAATGTTTCTGAGAATTATTATGTTTTTTTTTACAAGAAATTCATTTGTTTCATTATCTAATATTGATATGTGAAGCATTTAAAGAGAAAATAAAATATTGAGGGGTAAAAAAAAAAGTAACAATAACATAACCAACTTGAAATAAAATCTAAAACTCAACAAATTGAGATGAAAATTATCTTAATCTCATAATCAAATAATACTTTTTTCAGCCAAAATTATAAAAAATTACATATATAATCATTAAAGAAGTTCTTTTAATTATAAAATGATCCCTGCATTAACTTGTTAGCCTAATTCAATTAAATTTACAAATTCCACCCTTAATTTTCATAAATAATTAAGAACCGATCTTTTTCATTATTTAAAGAACCAGCATGCTCGAAGATCTAATTATAATAAGACATTCGGATCACAAATATTACATAAGTAAAATGATTCATTTGAAGGAGGTATAATACTCGGCATAAAAAATGCTGTCATTTATTTCCAAAATACTTTAAAAAACAAAATTTTCAATTTATAATAATTTTTTATATATTTAGTTTTTTCTACCATTTTTAATATTGTGTACTCCATTACATGAAAATGAATATGACAAACATGGGTGTGAATAGCATAAAAGTGCTTATATTATAATTTAAATTATTTTAAAAAATTTTAATAATTTAATATTGTAAATAATGAATTTCATTGTAACATCTATCTAAGATTTCTCTTACTAGGGATACTTTTAAGTCAATTTCAAGCAAATTAAATTTAATTAAAAAATAAAAATTTCAATTTTGAGCTAAATCAAACTTAATGATAAGTATTTGTTTTAAAATTTTGTTCATTATATATATATATTAAATTCACTTGTATATTATAAATATATATTTTTCTAATCTAATCTCTTTTAAAAAAATTTATATACAAAAACTTTTCAAATTGTTATGAATTATATCATTTTTTAAGCCAATTAATTTGGAAAAATAGTAAAATGAATTTTAAATCGGATATAATACAAACTAATTTCAAATAACTTTTTGCCCTTTTTCTGAAAAGTAAAATTCCGCTCCTACCCCTATATTGAGTTACTAATTATGACGAGTGAAGACTGAAGAGCGCCTTCCACTATAAAAAGTGAAAACCGACGCACTGGACGGGAGAATGGACGAAGGAAAGAAGCAGCAATGGCGATTCTCCAATTCAGGCTTCTCTTCATCTTCCTCTTCTCTCTCTTCCGCTCGTCTCTCTCCCAGTCCTGCTCCTCCCCAGCCATCATCTCCTCCAACCATGCTGCCTTCACCGCCTGCAGTGAACTCCAGACGCTTTCCTCCTCCCTCCGCTGGACATTCGACGCTGCCACGTCTTCCCTCTCATTCGCATTCTCCGCTCCGCCGGCTTCCGGAGCCAGCGAGGACGGGTGGATCGCGTGGGCCATTAACCCTAGCGGTGACGGCATGCTTGGATCTCAATCCTTAATCGCTTACAGACAGTCCGACGGCAAAATTGGGGTGAAGACCTTCAACATCTCCGATTACGCCATCAAGCCCTCGCCGATCGACTTTCCGACGACGGATCTGGCGGCCGACTTCGTCGGCGGAGTTATGAGGATTTTCGGCAATCTGTTTCTTCCCAAGGGGGTGACACATGTCAACCAGGTGTGGCAGGTCGGTGCGGCGGTGAAGAATGGGATCCCGGCGAAGCACGATCTCACGCCAGAGAACATGAATGCGAAAGGAAAGCTCGCTTTGATCAGCGGCCAGAGCACTGCCGCCGGCGATTCCACCTACAGGAACAGAAACGTAAAGGATTCATAACGACACCCCCCTCCTCCAATTCCTTCCAATAAACAGAATTTTCGACTAATTCAAATTCATTCTTTAACAGATCCACGGAATCCTGAACGCAGTGAGTTGGGGAATTCTTCTTCCGATCGGAGCAACCATTGCTAGATATCTGAAAACATTCAGATCGGCAGATCCAGCTTGGTTCTATCTCCACGTTTCATGCCAAGTGATCGGCTATTCCGCCGGAGTCGCCGGATGGGCCACCGGCCTCAATCTCGGCAGCAAATCGAAGGGAATTAGATTTGCCACTCATCGCAATATTGGGATCACTCTCTTCGCCCTCGGCACCTTACAGGTTCTCCGATTTCCCCTTAAGAATCGATCGATTGATCTTCCGGTTCAAATTTTCTGAAGAAATCTCTGAAATCAAACTACAGATCTTTGCTCTGTTCTTGAGACCCAGGAAGGATCACAAGCTACGATTCTACTGGAATGTTTACCACCATTCCGTGGGATATACTGTCGTCGTCCTCGGAATCATCAACGTTTTCAGAGGCCTCAGAATCTTGAGCCCTGGAGATGGATGGAAGCTCGCTTATGTCTTCTTCCTCTGCGCGTTGGGCGCCGCCGCTTTGCAGCTGGAAGCCATTACTTGGGTGATAGTACTAAGGAGGAAGAAGACGGAGGCCTCCGCTAAGCTCAACAATGGCGCGCGGCCGCCACTTGAATGAGGCTTCGGGGTTTAATTAATTAATAACAATCTAATGTATGGAATCTCGATTTTATTTTTTGATATTTTATATGTCTAAATTCATAAATTATGATGTTAATTTGACGACGAAAATCTCAAAATTATAATTTTTGAAATTACTAAATAGTAAATACTTTTTCGTTGAGTGAAACTCTTAAAATATGACCGGTATAAACTGCATTTTATTGGGAATATATATATATATATATATTTATTTATTTATTTATTTTAAGAATGGTTGGTGTCACATTTGGCCTGATACGCATTTATTTATTCTTTCACATTTCTAAATTCTATTATGTAAGATAGAGGTCTCTCCATTTAAGGCATGTCATAATTTTAAAATTTTAATATATAATTTATTGAGTCAGATATAATATATTGAGCAAAATTATTTCTATTTTTTAATCAAAGTTTTTATGCATATGACAAAAATAATTTTAATATTTACTTAAATGTTACATGACACACATTCATTTATTTTGATTTTACAATCAATATATTTTAGTTAAAAACTTCTATATTTTATTTACGTAAGTCATACTTAAGTTATATTTTTAACTTAAATAAAGTTTATCGGAATAAAATCTAATCCACAGTGCACTTTTAATTAAATCTTACATGTTAAAAATTATTTAAATCTGTTAACTATGTAGAATATTTCTTAGATGTTCATTTTAATAATGGGAAATTGGATGAATGATTATATTTGATTTAAGATGTACCGAGAGTTAGATTTTATTCTTATTAATTTTATTTGAGTTAAAACATAATTCAACTATGGTTTATTCAAATAAAATGTAGGAATTTTTTAATTAGAATGTGTTGGTTGTAAAATTAAAATAAATAAGTATGTATCATATAATGTTTAACTTTAAGGTGTCTAATAAGTAAATATTAAAATTTTTTGTATCATATGAGTAAAAAAAAAATTTAATATTAAAATTTTATTAAATATCAAATTTATGTTTTTTTATCTCTCTCTTCACTCCTCCAAAAAAAAAGAGCTGGTGAAAGTACTGAAAGCTATGCACGATCACAAGGAGAAAGAGAGAAAAAGGGGAGGCCGAGGACCGCTCCACTTGCTCCCCCAAGAGAGAGGTGTGGAGCAATGAGTAAATTTTATATTTTATAAAATTTTAATATTAAAAAATTAAAAATAAATTTAATTGATATATTATATTGAATTTAGAAACTCAAATATTAAATTTTATTATACTTTAAATTCAAAAATTTATATGTAATTTATATAATTTTATTTATATTCTATTAATAATTCTCTTCTCTATTAAGCATCGACATTATGTAACACTAAATTCTATCATTTGCAAATTACAATACTCTAATTATGCAATTAATATTATCTGTCTGAATACCACAATATGATAATCAAATTTGAGCTTATATTGATAATTTTGATCCAAACCTTCCTCAATAATTTTTTAAATATTAATATAAAGCAATAAACCCTACTAGATAGGGTTTTTTTTAGTTTTTAAAGACAACATTCTAAAATTAAAATAAATTACGATGCATTAACTACATGTTGTTCTTACATTTTTATAATCAGTATTTGGATTTTATATGAAACAAAATCTTTGTATTAACTAAACAATAATATAAAATATTAATAACGTCTTTAAATAATAAATTTTGAGAATTAAATATTTCATACATAAATAACACAGCGTTTTTTTTATAATATTTTTGTTTTGATAGTAATAAATAATACAGCTTTACTTGCATGCCATGCTCGTAAAAGCACTGTAGTACTCAAGGGTCTATTTGGCCTTGATTAATATCAAAATTAATAGTAGTAAATTAAATAATAATAATAATAATAAATACTTTTTTATTATATTTTATATAAATTTTAAAAAATTTAGTTTATTTTATATATTCAGTTATTTGCAATAAAATTATCAATTTTATTTTACATTTTTTACAAATAAAATAATTTGATTTAAAATATGAAATAAAATTGATAATTTTATTAAAAATAATTAAGTATATAAAATAAAATAAAATTTTTTAATGCCATACGACTCAAAAAGTCTTTTCAGTTTCAGCCAAACTCATGTTATTAGGATAATTTTTCTTAAATTTAAATTTTAAAATCAAAAATTAAATTATAGCATAGAATATACTGATTGTCGAAGCTAAAAATTATTAAAATTGACATTTTTAATTTACAAGAAAAAATAAAAGTAAAATCAAATTTTAAAACACAGGTGTCAACGTCCAAAATGCTCACACTCACAGCATTCAGACAGGTCTCCATGCGTAGGGCTGTTACCGATCCAATTTCGAGTCGAGTCAATACCGGAATCGACTCGAAATCGGATTGATCATATTTCGATCGATTCTAAATCGACTCGAGCTTAATTGGGTTCTACTTCAAGCCGGCTCGAGTCAATTCCAATCGACTTCGAGCCGATTTCGATTCATTTTCGAGCCGGCTTGAAAATGAATCAAATCTCAATTTTTTTTGAGCCGATCGTTCGACTCGATCCGGCTCGAGATCGGCTCGGTTTATAATATATATATATATATATATATTTTATAACACACATATATATATATATATTTAATAAATATTATATACATATATTATATATATATATGTATTATAATATAAAATATATTTTAATTCGAGTCGATTCGAGCTGGATCGAGCCGAGCCTACCCGGCTCAAAATTGGCTCGAAATTATTACCGAGCCGAACTTTTGGCTCATTAGTCGGCTCATTTAGATTGACTCGATTTAGATTTTATCTAAAATCAATTCAATTTTCGATCTTCGATCCATATTAACACCCTTATCCATGCGAGGGGTATTTTGATCTCAAATATTATATTTTGAAATAATTATACTCAGATCTCTAAATTTAATGCTTAATAACACACAAATTTACATTTTTAAAATTATAACATCGGGTCCTGAATTTTAATAAATTATGAAATAAATTTTTTTTATTTTTTATTATTAAAAAATTTTAAAATTATCATTTTACTCCTCCAAAAATAATAATCAATTTTATCCCTTATATTTTTTAATTTCTCCTTAAAATTGATTTTTTCATTTGATTTGATATGATAAAATTTTTAAAAAATTATAAAAATTTGTCACTATTTAAAATACACATATATAAATATAATCACAATATTACATTCAAATATTGATTGCAAAGATTAAAGAAATAATAAAATAATATTAAATTTTTTTTATAAAATTTTATCCAGCAATATATGAATATAGAAATTTGGTTACAAACATGTAATTTAGCAAAATTCAAATGATTTTCCCTTTCAAACATAAAAGAAAAGAGATTATGCATTTTTTGACACGTGGCATTAATTTCAATCATTGATTCAATATTAATTCCATAAATGTTTACTCACTTCTTAAATACCATAATTTTGTAGGGATAATTACCTACATGCCACACAATTTAATTTTATTTAAGCTTTATCATTCATTCTTAGTTAATTACACTATACACACTCAAAATATTATAAAATCTTACATACATATTTTAACTTATTTCTATTATAATGAGTAATCATAATTTTTCAATAACTTAACTATAATTAAATTACATAAAATCTGAGCCGTTTATCACATTAATTTAAAAATATTTAAATATATTTTGAATGAAAATCTTAAAACTTTAATATTTAGGTGGCGACAAAGAAAGAAGACATCCGCGATGTGAATTGATTTTAAAACAAACCAGCGCTTTAGTGTGGTATTGAGAAAGAAAAAAATATATATCATTAAAAGTAAAAATATAATTTTAATGATTTACTAACAGAATATTTTTTTTTAAAATAGATTTTGATTACAGTTTGAGCCGGTTGGATTCAAATTGAATTAATTGGGATCAATTGAATTGATTTGAATTCCCTTTGAGTTTGAAGTGAATTAAGTTATAAAAGGGACAAAATTAGAGAAACTAAAATACAATTCTCCTTAAAATAATAAAAAATGCAATTCTCCTTCATTCAATCCCAAAAAGGATCAGGCTTCACAGCTTCTCCATTATGTTAAAATATATGTGAAATTTAATATAAATTATCATTTTATTATGTGTATAAAATATAAAATAAAGTTAATTTTTTATTTTAAATATATATATATATATATAATGTAAAATATAATTAATTTTTAATATTAAATTTCATGAATGATGTGATATATTTAATTAAACAAGCTTAATTTGCATGTTACCACATTTAGTCACTGAAATGCAGAGGGTTCCATCTGAAGTGAAGAGTAATTCTGCTTACACAAATTAGTTTTATCATTGTCAACTTGAAGGTTTCCTATTTTAATTTTGCAAGTGATTCATTGAGTTTGCATGGATTACATTTAAACTCCTCAGAAAAATCCTCAAATGTTATGTGAATATGCGAATACTATGGGATAGTATAACTTGCGTAAATTTTCGGTTTAATCTCCTCAAATTAGTAGCATAAACAGTTGAATTCATCGATAAACACTGCTCCCTTTAGCGTGGAGACAAGTAGCAGCATCTGCGGCATCATCAAGGCAAGACAAGCAAATACCAGCCGCGAAGCTTTGGATGTTTTCTCGAGCTTTCGTCTTGCCCTTGTAATACTCGAACTTCAAGCCCTTGTAATCTTCATGAAGGGAAGCATTCCGAATCGCACCGTAAAAGGATGTTCTTTATCTCGAAACCCAAAGAAAGCTCCTAGGCCGAAACCAGGGAACACCATCCTTAGCAACTAGAAGTTCCCTCCACCCGCAAACTACGGAACGGTTTAAGGGAAAAAATAAGAAAACCTTAACTTATGGACTACACTGAGCTTGTTGGCTGCATTTCTTGAGGATTCACTTCTACTTGCACCACCTACACCTGATCTTGATGAAGAGGAAAGGGTACCATAAATGAGGAGGCATCACCTTCTTCTAATGACGAAGAACATAAGTCGGTTGCTCCTACCTGTGAGGAATAGGCCTTCGTCGACATCTATGGAGGAACTACCAGCGAAGAACCAAGGAGAGGAATGGGAGGCGTTCCTTGCATCTGGAGGAAAATGGCTGGTGGATCCGAACTGGAGGCTCTACTGCACCTAGATGGCTACTTTCGATTGTACCTATGGAGGTGCAATAGTGGTTCTGGCAAGGCCCCGAGTGGCGGTCAACATCTGGGCCATCTCGATTATGGCCTGAGTCGTAGTAGCAACCATCCCGTGTAGGTCTTCAAGCCGCAGATTGCGGGCTAAGGTAGTAGACACCTTGACGGAAGCTCTGCTATGAGAGGTGGAGACTCCTCTGGGTCTCCAATAATGACAGCCTTTCTCGTCGTTGGGTTCTTGAAAGGTAGAGCATAACGCGAATATTGTTGTCCATCTGTTCTTGGGCGGTGACACCCAAAGATATTGACGAAAAAAATTTACACAAAATGAATCTCGCAATGAGGGAATCTGGTCTGCAGTTTGAACCAACAAACAAAAGAAAGGACCAAGAAAAAAGAGACAAGAAGGAACACGCAAGAATTAAGTTTTGGAGGAACCCTCGTACACGAGACAAGCCAAGTAAAGGTTTCGCTAACATAAAAGAGCTCGATAAAGGCAATTACAGCCATGAGTATAAGGGAGTAGGAAGTCCCTCCAAAGTATAATGGAAAAGGGTTTGGAACCATCTTCTTGATTGATTGATTGATTGATTCATACTTTCTACAAAGAAGAAGTCTTCCATCTATAATTGAATGTAACAATAATATCGACAGTAGACCGCCAGTGAAAAAGCGAATCATAAATCACACAACCCTACCGGAGTTTGCAGAAAGAATGCCATATTTTCTTGATCAGGTAAAGTCGTTCGATGCCTAGTTGCATGGTAGAGCCAGTGCTAGAATGACAGTTACTGTAGCTACCAGCTGTAAGCATAATCGCTTTCACGGAGATGATGCTAACAGAACTAATCTAAGCTACAACAACAATAAATTATAACAATGAAGTAGAGCTTGTTATCATTTTGATAGAATTAAATGACCACAACCAAATAATACCAATCAAATCTTCACCACCATAATCCATCGTCCTAACTTACCTCTGATATCCTCATGAACTCTAATATTAACCCTAAAATACAAACCAAAAAATACTTACCACGACAGAACTTGGAAAACATGTAATTATAATCACACAAGAGAATTAAGTTTGCAGTTCATGCATGTAGAAATAGGTAAAACAACAAAGCAACCGTTTTAAAAAAAAAAGTTTTCCACGATATATATCACCATAAAATATTACTCTTAAACTCACCAGAAACCACTAAAAATGAGATGAATTGGATGTTGAAAAATCACTCATCTTCCTGGCTCCTGAGCCTGGCAAGCTTGTTAGTGACTACGATGTCAAGCTGCGCTGCTCGCTCCACAATCTCCTTGCGTTTTCTTGTAGATACATTGTGGGCAATCTCCGCACAGTAGGTTCTAAATGAATTCAATCCATAAATAATTCGTTAGCTCGCTAGACTAATTTAGCTATGCTATAATCATCAAAAAATGCATCTTCTTTTGGATTTAGACAAAAGGATATCAATGCGACAAAAGTTGAGAAAGCAGAGTACACAAAAATCAGATTCCCACGTAACATGAGCATAAGCAGTGACCACAATGAGCACGTTAAGAAATGTAATGTTACTTATGGTATCTACATTTCTTTTAAAAATCACAAAACAAAAGGCGGAATGATATCCAATCAATCCTTCATTTAGCAACCAATTCTAATATGATTACTGCCGAGGCCTTCCGTTTTAATTTGTTGTGTCCATAAGATCCACGGCGGCCTATTTCCAAAACAATAAATAGATGGTATAACTTATCCCAACCAAACTAGTTTGTAAGTATAAAGGAATTAGGAGTTAAAAAATGTAATGTAGTAGGATTTTAGAGGTGCACATATTATTCCCCAAAAGAATGTTAAGTCGATTTTGTAACCACAACGAGAGATATGAAGATCCCATTTCAAATTTAAAATAAAACTAGTGTGACAGAAATAAGAAGGCATTGATGTAGCCAAAATGCATCTTGATTAGAGGTCATCCAAAATGTTTGCATAAACAAGAATTAACACGCCATGAACCACAAAACAGAAAAAACTAACATAAAAAATTCAAAAAAACTGACTCCAAGTGAATTGATAAAGTTAGAATGTTTTATAAAGGCAATTAGAATATGAGAGTTAATTCTCTTACCTGTTGTGCATCATAAGCAATTCGAGCTCAGAGACATTGTGAACTACAAACTTGCGGAATTTGTTCGGCAGATAATGGCGGGTCTTCTTATCAGATCCATAACCAATGTTGGGCATCAAAGTGCATCCCTTAAACTTCCTTCTCACGCGTGAGTCAATACCCTTTGGCCTCCTCCAGTTTGGCTGTTGAAATCAAAACAGTTTTGATCACCAGGCTATCAAGAAATTAAGCCTTGAGAGGAAAAATCATAAGAAGAAGCCAAAGGAAATCAAGCATGATACCACTGATTAAAGCAAAAGTAATCAAACTACATTTCGAAGTCACATTAGTAATCAAAGCATGAGTGATTACAAATATAAGCCTCCCACTAAAAAATTAGATAAAGTAACCACACTCCCCCTAAATATTTATGTTTAGACATTTATGAAATCAACAATAACATCAAAACCACGAAAAATCACAAGAAGGTAATCCCACCCCCTTGAGCTGACCTGGAACCATTGAGATATGGAACCATCGAGATATTCTACAACAAAGACTCTTTATAGCACTAATCAGTGAACAAAAGGCCAACCAAAACAACAAGCTCCTATAAAATAGGGGAAAAGCATGTTGATGACCCGTAAGTGCATGTGACAAAAACCCTCTTATTTACACAAGAAGTACTGCTCAATTAAACATAAATCATAAATATCACAAAGTAGTTATGAGAACAAGATCCAAAACCCCACATATATCTGTAATCATGTTAGGATTCAACTACTTAATCATGAGTAGACAAATCAAGGTCTTTGTTCAAAAATCATAAAAGAATTGTATATCTTAGTTCACATTATTTCTAGGTTATTCAGAACACATTCGGGTGATAACTGTTCACCCAAAGTAGTTGCCAGCCACAATATTTTATTAACAGGCCAGAAGCCATCAATTACCCCACTGCTATTTGAAGTAAATTTGGTTGTTTCTGAAGATTCCCAAAATGCCAATAAAAACTACAATAATATAACTTCTACACGCACTAACTATATCAGTTTAGCCACCCGATCTAGTTAACAAATATTCATTAATTAAAAACACAATCACCAATTCCAACAATATACAATGATCATAGTCTTAAACTTTATTCTGTCTCATTAGCCATGAATGAATAATTAGCCTCCATATTCATTAGTGCAGTCCCAAAATAATTACAACTTCATCTTATTGGAAACCTAAGAAGCACGGACACGACACGGACACGGGACACGACACGACACGGACACGGGGACACGTCAATTTTTAAAAAAAATAAGACATGACACTTCTAGGACACGTAAAATAAATAAAATTATTTATTTTCTAGAATTTTAATAAAAAGAAGAAGAAGACGGAAGCAGAAGAAAAAGAAGAGGCAGAAGAAGAAGAAGGAAGAAGAAGAAGAAGAAGAGGCAGAAGAAGAAGAAGACGGAAGAAGAAGAGGCAGAGGGAAGAAGAAGAGGCAGAAGAAGAAAACCAGAGAAGAACAAGGAGAAGAAGAAGAAGGAAGGAGAAGAAGGAAATGCAGATCGCGACGGGCGACGGCGACGGTGACGGCGACGGCGACGGCGAGCGACGGCGCTACGACCAGAGAGCGATTGTGAGATGACCGCGGAGAGAGGCGCACGCGGAAAACCTAGGGCAAAGCATTTGAACCGGTTTTTTGGAAAAATTAATTTTATTTTTTATTAAAATTTAATTAATTAATAATTGAGCCGCGTCCAAGTGTCTTGCAAGTGTCCTAAAAATGTCCAGAAGTGTCCTAGAAGTGTCCTAGAAGTGTCCTAGAAGTGTCCTAGAAGTGTCCAGCCGTGTCTTAATTTTTTTTTTTAAATTAAAAAAATTGGACACGTGTCCCGCCGTGTCCGACACGTGTCCCGCCGTGTCCGCGACGTGTCCGTGTCCGACACATGTCCGACACCGCCACGGCTACTTCTTAGAAGTGTCCGTGCTTCTTAGTTGGAAACATAATGACGAATGCATTAACAAAAATATTAAATACTCTTTTGAAATTTCTTCTATAAAAAGTGCATTAACATGTCAAGTCATCAACAGCAGCATCATGCCATCTTGACCAATGCAATATTTGATGTTGACTCCAATACCTCCAAATTTTTGTATAATATCTAAGTTATTTAATAGGGGAATGCACCTAATATTTTATGCGATGAAAAAATTTCGCTCAGACTTAAAGGTAAATTTTATAGAACAATAATAAGACTAGTAATGTTATATGATACTAAGTGGTAGTCTACATAGTAAAAACATATAAACAAATAAATATAGCAAAAATGAGGATGCTAAGATGAATGAATACATAGAAGGAAAAGATAAAAAATGAGTACACCCATAAGGAAATTGAAGTAGTTTTAATTGAAAATAAACTCAAAGAAAGTCAACTTAGATAGTTTGAACATATATAATAGATTAATTGAAACTCCAATAAGAAGAGTTGGGTTATTGGATTTTGCCCATGTAAAAAGAAGAGAAGCAGAAATAACATGACAAAAAAAAGGAATGAGCTTGCATACTTAGAGCTAAATGAGAAGCACTTATTTAATAGTGTTATGAAAATAAAAAATTTATATAGTCGATCTCACCCAATGAGATAAAGGCTTGGTTGTTATTGTTGTTGTTATTGTTATTGTATCTAAGCAAGTTATTATTGGATTGCCCTCTCTATTCCTATTATTAACCACAATATTATCAACCTTTATAAAGGTACCCCTTCTTATCGCTCCAAATGCCAATAACACATAAGACTATTCTCTATAATCATAACTTCAATTGAAATTACTTTAAGATATTCTTTCAAATACAATCATTTTTTCATTCATCTTTTCTGGCATTACTACAAATCCATCATAACATTTCCATTTTAGCAACACCTAGTTTTTTCGCTAGTAGATTTTTTATTGCACAATATTTGATTCATAAAGAAAAACTACTTTTCAACCTTAAAGATCAGCTAAAAGGAACTTTATGATGGAGGCGTTCATTCATTTGAAAATAACTACTGACAACACGTGAAGACAGATGGTGTAAAAGGGCAATATACTAAGGCCTCATTGATCTCAATTTCGCAAAAATGCGCCTTTATACTATTACATTTTCAAAAAATAAAAAATCACCGCAAGCTTACAAGTGTTTACAAGTGTTCACTGTAACATCCAGCATCCATATGCAAGAAATTACTATCTTCTCTAGCTAAATCGATAAAAAAAAGATGATTAACAGTCACCTTCACGCAGATTTTTCGGTCACTTTGCGGCCTCTTAAACTTCTTGACACGCTTCTTCACGATCTTCTTCGTGAGCAAAGGAACAGCCATTTCTTCACGAAAGAAAATGGCAATAAGAAAAAATAAGTGTCGAAAAAAATGGTAAATGCACCGAAAAATATATGAAATCACCAGATAAAACCTGAGGTGAGGAGATCGAAGGGGGTAAAATCCAACTGTAAACAAACACAAAAGAAATCGATGTGATTGCAGTCTAAAAAAGAAACCCTAGCGAAGCGAGGGGAGAAAGAAGAGGGAAGAGTGCTTACGGCTGCTCTAGCGCGGTTGGTGCGTGCAAAGCTGCTTAGGGTTTCAGGGGATTCACTTATAAGTTGGTGAACGTAGCTGGAGCGAACGGTCGGATCGTGTGCCGAGGAATGAACGAACGGCTAAGGCTGCCTCTCATTGTTTGGGTGACGACAGATGCTTAGGTAATTACGGACAGATCCCTGTAATTACAATTATCATTTGAATTAATCCATATTTTTGAAATAATTCAATCAAGTCCCTTGCGTTGAATCACACAATGGATTCCTATTTCCTATTAAAAATCGCGTTTAACTCCTGTTTGATTGGTGAGTTATTTTTAAGCAAAAGATAATATTTTATAAAAATTACAATTTACTCTCACTATTTCTTAGTATTTATTTTAAGTTCTAATTTTTTATAATAAAAATTATAACATAGCCCCATTATTTCTGTTAATTTTCATATTAAGTCCTAAGAAATTATAATTTCTACAATTTTATTTAGTTCTTAAAAACTATAATTTAATTCACTGATTTTTTTTATTCATTATTTTTGTTCCTAACTTCTTATGATAAAATTATAATGCAGTCCTTCAATTTTCTTTAATCTTGGCTTTTGATCCTAAAGATTATAATTTGGTATTCTAATATATTTTAGTTTTTGTCATAGTCCTTAATTTTTTATTATGACAGTTATAATTAAGCTTTTCAATTTTCTTTAGTTTTAGCAAATCAAAAAATTTATAATATAATCTCTCAAATATATTTATATTTTAAATATTTTTATTTATTTTTATATTTAACATAATAATCAATACTGGTATGAATTTTTTTCAGTTAAATTAATTAGAGTAATTTAAACTGATGGGTTACATTCAATACAAATAATAAAATTAAAATTTAGTTATATTTTACATAATTTATATATTTTAAAATAAAATATTAATTCTACTTCAGATATATCGGTAATAATAATAATTTTTTGAAAATATCATCCGAGCCTTTAAGGTTATATTTCACATAAAAATTTGAATTCTTTTCTAATAATCTCAAATTGAGCTATGAAGGTAATTGAGATAATTACATGTATAATAAAATATTTAATAAATGTTATAAATTTTACACCTAATTTTTAAAAATTATAAACTTACGAAAAACTACTATTACAAATCATATTTTACACACTTGACTAATATTCATAACTATTATTGATTACAATAAAATATTTCTTTTATACTACGTACTTAGTCTTCAGTGTAAGATGCTTTAGTTCACATAATAAAGTAAAACAACTTTAGATAGGGTCATCCATTTTAGTTTTATCAATTTTTAGATCATTGTTAATCTATTCTAAACACCAAGATATTATCGTTATTTTGGATGATCTAATTTCTTTCTCACTTAAATTAATGACTAAAATATAAAATTTTTTTATCATCATTAAAATAAGGGCTAAATTTGAATAAGATAATGTGATAAGAATAAATAAAATATGTAAAACGTAATTTATAATTGGAGTTCTTCATAAATTTTATAATTTTTGAGAATTGAATATAAATTTTATAATATTTATTAAATATGCTATTGTATATATAATTGATCCAAAAGAAAATTATTAAATAACTATACAATTTTTCAAACTTATATTTAAGTCCTAGACTGAATTTGAAACAAGTACTTATATGTGATTTTTGGGAAAGTAATAATAATTTTTATGGTATTTATATGAATCCAAATACAATCTTAAAAAATTCTGAAATTTTTCATTGAAATACTTGGATTTATAAGAATATGATTATCAAGTTTAAATTCATGTCAACAAGGTGAATATTGTGAAATTTTGTAACAGTCCCTAGCTAGTTTTCAACATATCTTTTGTATCCAACACAAACAATGAAGAGGCATTGGATGGTTAATATTATTTTCAAATCCTAAAATATCTTGAAAAAATAAATTAAACTATAAATTGAATACTGCAAAATCATACAGGAGATCTCCTAGTTCTGTAATATTTCTTTTAAGCCCAAAATATGGTAAAATAATTGAAAATAGAGGAGTACTGAATTTGAATAAATATTTAGACTACTGTGGCTAGATGAAATCAAAACTTTTAGTAAAGGACTTGCAAGAAAAATGATCAAAAATTCTAGACTAATATGAATGACATATGATATTAAATTTTTGAAAATTAGATAAAAAAAGAGTAGCCTTGAGAAAAAATAAAGACACCCAACCTATATCTCACTACCTAGGAGAGTAGTTGGGAATGCACAAGCTTAAGGACCTCATAGATCGACATATCATCTCAAGATTTCACGAAAGAGTATCAGTGAATGCCTTTATTTGTAAATATGCTAACTCAAGAATTCAAGACCTAACATCAACTCGATTATGAGAAGCCTTGATTACAATATAGTGATATACGCTCATCTAGTGAGAGAACACTGCATAAGCTACGACACTCGATCAATCTTTAAAAAAATATTATTTTCAAGTAACTTTTTCATGAATCTTTCTCTAGAATATATATCATCCTAGAGGAATTTTTCGCATGGCCCTTTTCTCAAGAACACTCTCCTGAGAGCTATAATAACAATACCCCATGCTCAACATAGTTCAAAATACAAGAATGCAGATACGATAAAGGCGGCAAACTCTCAAAAGCTTCTTACGCTCCTACCATCATTATTAGATTACAATACAGTGCAACTACGTCATGTTGAATGAGCTCTATAAGTAAGGATGTAAAGATGGGATTGCATGCATTAGGAATAAATATAATGATTGAAGGACGTATTTGTAGCATGAGACAAACAACTAATAAGCCAACTTTTGTACTCTTTATTTCCTTATAAATAGCGATGAATTAATGAATGAATTTGAGAATTAAACTTTGGAATTAAAGAAAACTCTCAATTCATTTGTTTTCTTTTGCATTACTTTATTCTTCTGCAAAGAAACAACTCAAAATATTTCTCTATATGACAAAAGGAATCTCCGCAAAGAACTCTCGTACAAGACAATATGAGTCAACACAAATCACCATAACACTTCTCCATATAACAAAAGAAACCCCCACGAAGGACTCTTATCTAGCACATCAAAAGTCAACATAAATTACAGTATAATATATTGGATATCCTGCTAATTATTCATATTTGTGCTTATCTTAAATAACTGAAAATATCTTAAACTGGATCCATCCAATCACATGCCAGCTCAAGATCGGCTCAAAAACAAAAAGAATTGTTAGTTGCCTTATTTAGATCGAATACGACTTGCTCATCGATCGATTTTCAAGCCATTTTAATAGCCTTAATTGTAGAAGAGGAAGAGTCATCTTTTATGAAAAATGAATGACATCAAAAAATGAAAATATTTTTTCGAGAAAGTAACATTCGAACCTTTCGATGATATATACTTCTATAATTCCCCTTTCTCTCTGTAAACTTTCAACAATTTTCTTGAGTAAATGACAAATATTCAATGTTGCATACATGCATTGCATTCACATAAGATGCTGGGCAGTTTCTAGGCAGAAATCTCTAGGCACATGCAAACAAAATCTAGGTAAAAGTGCCATGTGATTGAGGGCCTTGTTTAGTCCCAAGGAGAGGGACCAATGGGACAGGGAGGCATGAACTCTCACCATCATCTTTTAACAGTGCCATGCAGGTTGTTCTCAGCTTTCCCACACTATAAATTAGAATGTTTGTCTCAATGCATAGCTAGCTCCAGTGTTGGATTCAATTTTTGGAACTTTTTTGTCCTAATCTTTGATATATGCTTTGTGGCCTCTGGCTTTAGCCTAATGCATGGCTTGGTCTGTCATGTTGTGAACAAAAAAGATCAAGGCCCACATCTGCATAATTAATATGAAAAATTTGACTTTGATGGCATGCATGATATAGCATTAAAACTGACGAACACATCTTGAAAATGTCTCGATCCTCTTCACAGAATGCACTCTGAGGATGGATGCCCTGACGTTGACGTCCGACAGTTAACAAATATGAGGGTTGATGACCTGATGTCGACACGCAAACATATGACAACTTCTAGGGTCAATGCACTGAAGTTGATATCTTGGCATCGACAACCAATGTCCACATCTCAGGTTAACATACATTTAAGAACTGACATGTCTGATGTGGCAAGCTAAAGCGAGCTAGCTTGACAAACTCAAAATATAAAAGAAACAAAGACCTTTGTTTGTTTAACTTTGGCATTTGGGGTGACATTGGGTGATGAAATCTAGAAAGCTTTCAATTATAAATTGTGCATGACTTTCACAATTCCTTGTAAAATTATAGTCAACCTTCTACAAGATTATAAATGAGAGCGCTTACAATTTGAAATATGATTGAATATATAAAGTGAAGTATTCTTACTACCGATCGCACACCTTCTTCAATAAATAATTACAATTAAGTTAATGAGGAATCTTTAATCAAAACTCAAATAGAAGGACTCTGTGCCAATCCCAAATTATCAATATTGATCTAGTTATTTGTGTTAAGCATAAATATTACATGATATTTATTTAAGTAACCATCATTCAAAAAATTGCTTTGATTAAGTAAAACTATAATTTCCATTTATTTTAGAGATCATATAGAAGAAGAACACCTATCAATCAAGTGAAGGAAAGAAACTAATCCTAATCTTTCTCTAAAAATTATTTAATAATTTGAAATAAAGTTAATTTAATTATTAAAATTGTACATGATTTGATTGTTTTACAGATCATGTACTTTTAATTTCAATTCAAAATGTCAAAAAAAAAAAAAGTTTGGTGCTGATCTTTTCACAAAAAACTATTCAAAAATCTCAAAATTTTCTGCTCCATTGAACAAGCTAGGGATCTGTAGTGCTCTGCAGGGATGGCAGCACTGTGAAGCAGAGAACAATGGCACTAGATCCCATAAGGCCATGCAGAAGCTAGCTAGGTTTCACCTTTTACCCTTTCTGCCATGAAACTTCTCCAAAATGGTAAATCATTTTGGGGCATTGTGTGAGAGATTTAAGTACATGCAGCTAAGTAAGAGTTTGAACTACTGGCAGTTTTCATAAAGAAATGTTAAGACTCACATTGCATGAATATGCAAAGTCAGATCATGTTTATTCAATAAGATGAGATATCATAAAAGAGTTGAGAATATCAAGAAATATCGTATTAAAAGTAGGAGAGCTTGTTAATGAATATATATTGTCGATTTCTAGAGGCAAGTACACGTAAATATGTGGAGGGCCGTAGTCAAAAAAAGAAAGAGAAAGAAGAAAAAAAAAAGACCCAATAGATGTGTAATACATAATTTAAGGAATTTTTTTTTTATTTAAAAAAGATAACATTAAGCATATTCCTTATCTTATGTGAATTTAAATATAAAAAAATTTCAAATAACATTAACTTTATTTTATATATTATGCAGTTTTTAATATAATATATTAAACTTTATTTCTCATCATACTTGTATTTCAAAATTAAAAACTTCATTGCATGTATTCATAACTCACAAATAGTTACCAAAATTGACGTCAAATGGAGCTCAATTAAGTAAAAAAATTCATGTTATTTATTTCAAATAATGTGAGATGAGAAGTATGAAAATCTTTTATATACGATTTATATAAGAGGTGAAATGAATTATTTTAATATTTTATTTGAGTGTTGTACACGATGTGGTTAATGTACTAATCTAGGTGCAAAGAATGCGAAAATAAAAGTTAATTTTTGTATTTTGAGATTTTTTTTAGATTGGATAAATTTAATTTTAACTTTATTGGACTAAACAAACCCATGAAATTATTAAACCTATTCTTTATCAAAAAATAAAAAAAAAAATTAAACCTATCCTCATATATATGTACAAGCATTAATATAACAGATATTAAAGTACTACAACAAAAATTAATGTCTCTCTATCATTTATATATATATATATATATATATATATATATATATATATATAGTACTTTGCAGATCAAAATTTTAATGTTAAAATTAAGATATTTGTGCAATTGTGAAAATGGTAATTGTAATTTACCGTTTTACTAATTTTATAGATATAAAAGCAAAAATAACAGAAATATTCTATCAGAAAAGAAATATATGTAAAATATAAGGGTAAATTGCACATGAGATATATAATCAGGTGGATCTTATAGCGTTACAAATTAGTCTTAATTTTTTAAAAAAATTTGATTTGAGTTCACTGAGGTTGTAATCATTTAATCTCGACTAAGACATAATTAATAATTTTTTATCATTATATCATAAATTTATTCTCAATTATTAACTTTTAATTTTTTAAAATATAATTTTAAAATATTAATATTTATATTTTTAACTTTAAATTTTTAGAGCGAGTAACTGAAAAATAAAAAAAATTAAATTTTAGATTTTTGTTAATTTTTTATAGAAGAGTACTGAAAACAGAAAAGTATAATAGTTCTTTAAAATATATAAATTATTTAAACTAATTAAAAATTAATAAATTTTTATTTTTTTATCAGAAAAGACTATCAATAAGGCCAAATTTTGGCAAAAGATCAAAATTATAGTGCTTTTACTATCTCAAAAATTAAAATTAAGATATATTTTAAAACTTTCAACTAATTTGCAATGCTTTCATGATCTGAGGGGCCGAATGCAATTTACCATCATGAGCAATGAATATAAGTAAGATTTTTGAAAAATATCAAACCAAATTTTTTTTTTTTTGAGTTTGGACATATAATTAAAGAAAAGAAAACTTATAGAAATATGATAATTCATGAAGATATAGATGGCTAAAAAAAGACTCAATATCAATTCTTCAATCCCCCACACACTTGGAAACACACACATAACATTCTTCCCACTCTACCAAATCTCTCTCTCTCTCTCTCTCTCTCTCTCTCTCATTTCTGATGAAGTGGCAAGAAGCTCACCTATGGCAGACGCAGCGGTAGCGGTAAGCGCTGTTCATGGGGTCGCCGGCGTCGACTGGCACCTGCTCCGCCCGGCATTTGAACCGGCAGCCCCTGCATTCGTTATACGTGCAGTGGGGAGCTACTGAGCCAATCATCCTCCTTCTTCCTCTGCCGCCTCTCTCCTTCACCCTCCATATGCTTTCATCTCTTCTCGAGCTTCCCGCTAGAGCTGGGAGAGAAACCATGCATAAGTAAGCATTTGAACTTTTAAATAGAGAGAGAGAGAGAGAGGACAAGAAGACCTCGGTGCAAAGGGGAGGCAGCCTGGAGAAGAGAGGAGGAGAGGAGGAAGATGAGGAAGGAGAAGAGGAAGAAGGAGGTTTTCACGGGTTTCATGGCCATGACTGCTCAGCTGGGAGGGAGAGGAAGATAGAGAATGAGAGGTGGGAGGGGGAATTAAGAAAGGAGGCAGAATATCAAACAAGAAAGCTTGGGGATTTCCACATGCTTTCGTCAAATTTACTGTTACTGCCCATAAATAATACTGTTTGCAAACTTACTACAGTTTCAGTTTCTATTGAATCATTGGCCAAATATTTACATAAAATACAAAGTTACCCTTAATTTTCATTCAATATGATCTCATATATATCTCTGAATTATTCTGATTCTATATGAATTCTTTTAGTAGGGCGCGTGGGGTTTGCGCGTACTTGAATTCTTGAGGTGTAGCTGAGCTTTCTTCTACAACGTTATTTCCTTGAAAAGTCATTTCAAAGATCTAGGTCAATCTTTTCTCATAATGATTTTTTCAAAAAAAGTGTTAATCGTTAGGATTGAAGTTGAGTCGGATCCTATAAACTGACATAAATTAAGCAGTCGAAGTTTATTAATTTTCAAGTTCTGAATAGAAAAAAGATTGCCTTTCGAGAAGTACTATTCTCAAAAATGTCTTGTAAGATATATTTTAGGACTATATATATGTTAATTTCTTCGATCTATATTCTTAGATTCAAAAAGAACAAAGTGGAAGGGCATCAAAAGTCTCCCTCAGCTTATCATATATATGTTCCTCTTATAATCATATTTATTCTCTATGGTTTTTATTTCAAAGGTTTAATTGCATGTACATATTGAAGTGTTCATTTTTCTTCAATCTTGGTTGTTTGCTTTTGTGTTTATTTTCTCATTTTTTGTTACCTACTACATTTGATTGTCAAAATAACTGTCAAGTGCTAATTTCTTGTGTCAATATAAGAGCCCTAAGTTGAAGGGTGACTTGAATAATTAGATGCTTGTTGATTGACTCTTAAATATGATACAACATAAGATAGACCAAAATGTAAGATTCACACTGCATCAAATGAAGATAAATGAATAGTTGGATACTATCTATCAAAAAACAAAGGGTAAATTGCAAGTAGGTCCCTATTGTTTGATCGTATGTGCAAGTAGGTCCAGCTTTTTGAAAATTGCTCAAATTAGTCCATTACTCTCTTTTCTGAGAAGTGAGGCAGCAGCAATGGGGGAAATAGGTTGTTGATTTCTCTCTCTCTCTCTCTCTGTGTGTGTGTGCGGCAGCAGGATCTCAGCCACCCATTTCTCCCATTGTCGCTGCCTCACTCCTCGAAAGAGAGAGAGAGAGATAGAGAGAGAAAGAACTCAGCAATTTATTTCCCCCATTATCGCTGCCTCACTCCTCAGAAAAGAGAGAGAGAAAGAGAGAGAGAGAGAGAGAGATAGAGAATTTTAAAGGTAAAAATATCATTTCATATATTTTTTTATTATCAAAATTAAATTTTGGACCTAGTTGCACATTACCTGAAATTAATGGACCAATTTGAGCAATTTTCAAAATGTTGGACCTATTTGCACATATGATCAAACAACAGGGACCTACTTGCAATTTATCAAAAGAAAATAAAGATAAATGAAATTAAGTTCTTCTTATTTAGTTAAACTTAAATGATGCTCTTTATAATATTTCTATCAACTAAAGACATGGAGATCAGAATAGATCAAAAAGCTTAATTCATTTCATATATATTCACTTGCAACTGTACAATGACATTCTACAAAGTCGTTGTTTGAAAGAGTAGATGACAACGGTATAGTAGCTTCGAGGAGTAGAGACACTTTGTATGGAGAGTTTTAATTTCCTAAAGCAAATTTGTGTGCAATGCACTTATGGGGGCGTTTGGTTTAATGTTATCTTGATATTATGTTATGTTATATTGAGAAAGTAATTGTTTGGTTCAATGACATCTATAAATAATCTTCAATTAGATTATAAAATTATTAGTCAAAATATGACATCTAGATTACATAACATAACACCAAGATAACAACGAATCAAATGCTCCCTAAGTTAATTGTAATATTAATAATTTATCTAGAATAATCTGAGGTAAACTTATTAAGAGGTGAAATAAATAACAAAATATTTGATACAAATGAAAGATGAAAGCATGCCAAGTTGATGATTTCTAGATATGCTTAAAGATGATGAGATGAAATGAATAAGTAGCGATGAGAAAAAAAGAATAAGTCAATGTAAATCCGAGAAAAATAATAAATAAAGTTAATCAAGATGAAGAACATATTATTTTAATTATTTTATTTTGAATAGAAATCCTACAAATAGATCATAAAGGAAGCACTCCTATGGTGAATTGAGTCATCGATCATAAGCAACTTAAGTCATGACAGGTCAAGTTTGAGTTAAAACTGTTCAATTTTGGGTCAGATTGAAATTATTTTTACAATCATCGGTACTTATCATCCATCCCAAACCCTTAAGCTAATGGGAATTAGTATGCAATAAATTTACTTATTATTTCGCATCTAGTGTCCACCGATCAAACCTTACATATCCTTTGATAGTGCCACATGAGCTTATCTAACTAGGGCAAATGCCAAGTTATGTGATGGTACTAAGTGAATGATATCTAGGCCATCAATTACTGGTTTTTTTAACAATCCCCTCTACTGCATTGTCGAGGTTTTGAACTCATGCAAGACCAACTCTTTTATATATATTAATACTAGTTTTTAAGACCTATGGCGCTATTCATCCATCCCAAAAGCTTAAGATATTAATGAAAATAACGCAATCATTTATTATATTATACACCTAGCATTAAGGGATGAGACTTAGCCTTTCTTTCGATGATAGAACACTTATCAAAGGTAATTATGTTAATTAGATTATGGTACTAAATTAATGATGACTACACGTAAACTATCTAGTGAAATTAAAATCCTTATTGTTGATCATTAATATGTGCATAAATTAAATAGAGTGAAATTAAAATTCAAGTAAACTTACCTATAGAAATAAATCATAAACCTAGATATATGATATGGCCCAAGAAATAAAATTTTATTAGATTTGGTAGGTCCCACATCAGCAGTGGGACCCACCAGGTGCTAACATGTTGGCCCTTTATTGACAGATGAAATCTAACAATTGCTCCCAAGAATTTCAATAGCCCTACACTTCTAGCAATTTACCCCAAACATTGGTTTTTTCATATTTAAAACACCTTAATTTTTTTAAAAAAAATATTAATTTCCAAGTAAATCAAAATAAATCTCACTATTTACTGAACTAAGAAAATTACATAGAAATTTTACAAAAAAAAAAATTTAATTTCACATCAAATTCATAATACTTTAAACTAATTTTATTTATCTTGTCTATAAACTTCAATAAAATCATTAACTTTAATTCAAGTCTTATATAAATCTCAACGTAACAAAATACATTTATCTTGTCCCATATCGTACATAATTATTAACATATAACTTAAAAATCGTTTGTTTTTCAAGCTAACTTTAATATAATTTAAAAATAAATTTATAAATAATATAATATATAAATTTTAATATTAAAGTTAATTTTAATTCACATCCTAGAGAATTTAAGAAAAAAAACTAAGTTTATTGCACTTCCTAAGCACATTCTAAATAAAATTGATTTTATTTTAAAATTAAAGCTGTGTTTAAAAAAGATTTTTAATGAAAAAAAATATTTTTTATACAGCTAAAAATTAAAAATTGTATCTAGTAAAATAATTTTTTGAAGATATTTCAGCCTTTAAAAGAAAAATAGCTATGAGAAAAAACTAAAAAAATTAACTTTTTAGAAAATGCTTTTGCTATAACTAATTAATGACTAAAATACTTTAAAAATAATTAAATTTTAATAATTATGAAATAACTATTCACCATATAATAAATATATAATATAAACAACATAATTATTATATATGAATTATACAATTACCTTATACTCTAATATATAAATTAAATTAAATTATTATTTATTATGATAATATATTTTAAAATAATATGTAAATTTTAACATATCAGAATTATATTATAATATAATTAATAATATATTATAAAGTATAATTAATATATTTATATATTAATAATATAAAATTAATTTACAACTTATATAATTAAAATTATTACATAAAATTATTACGTTAAATACCTATTTTAAAAATTTATAAAGTATAAATATAATGATTATATTCAATAATGTTTATCATATAAAAAAGAATACAATAATAAAATATTAAATTATATATATTTTTTTAATTTTATTAATTCTTAATAAAATATTAATAATATTTTTGTTTATATATCTAATTTAGTCAAAATTATAAATTTTTTAAATAGCATAACAGTTTATTCAAACAATTCAACTTTTGATAGTAATTTTTAATAGCAATTTATCAAATAAATAAAATAATATTATTTAACAGTACTTTTTAATATAATTATATAATATAGTACAGTGATGTTAAATAGAACCTAAATTTCATCTCTAATCTTAATTAAAAATAATCTTATAAAGAGATAATCTCTGCAAATGTGTTTGTTTGTAATTATTGATTTTAATAAGTTTAAAATTAAACGTAGATAAGTATAATTTTTAATTGATTATATGTGATGTGATATAAATTTAATTATTATATTAAAATATATTAAAGATTTAATATTATTAGTTATTATTTTAATATTATATATAGTATAAAATAAAATTAATTTTTTGTTTTAAAATATATATTTGATGTAAAATATAATTAAATTTTAATATTAAATTCATATATCATATCAAATAAAAGTTAATAAATTAGTTTTAAACTTATAAACAAACATTAATGATCATGGCCTAGAGATGGGTCCAAGATGAGCATCAGTTAATAATCTCGAGTGCATGATTTGTCAAAAGAATTTATTGTTGAAGACTTTTGAAATCTAAAAATTTATTTAGTGAGTTTGGTTCAATTTTATGATATATATAAATAATTTTATATTGCTTAAAAAATAACAACTAAATATCAGAATATTTATATAATATAATTATAAGATAAAGTTGAACTAAATATCCCCTCAATTATATCAATATATCATGAATGTTACGATTGTTTATGATTTTATTTCGAGTTAATTGATAAAAAATATGATAGTTCAACATTTAATTGATAAAAAATATTGAGCTAAAAAAAATAATTTGTTAGTCACCTCACTTGAATCCAATGAATCAAGATGCAATTCAAAATTTAATTCAATTTTCAATTAAAAATTGAGCTAACTTAACAGTCTAATGGGTAGTTTCACATTTTTATATTAAAAAAAAGAATAATTACCTATATGTCACACTATTTAACTTTATTTATATATTATTTATCCATTCTTAGTTAATTACGCTATGCACACTCAAAATATTACAAAATCTTACATACACATATTTTAATTTATTTTTATTATAATAAGTAATTATAATTTTTCAATAACCTAATTATAGTTAAGTTACAAAAAATCTGAGGCTTTCATCATATTATTTTAAAGATATTTAAATACATTTTGAGTGAAAAATCTAAAATTTTTATGTTTAGGTGGTGGTAAGTGAAAGAGACATCCGTGATGTGAATTGATTTTAAGATAAATTAATGCTTTAGTGTGGCATTAAGGAAGAAAAATATATATACCATTAAGGATAAAATATAATTTTAATAATTTACTAACGAAATATTTTTTTTTTCAAATAGATTTTGACTGAGTTTTAACTAAAGTGTGTGAATTAATGTAAGTTTTTGTAATATTTTGAGTGTGCATAACGTAATTAACTAAGAATAGATAGATAACGTATAAATAAAGTTAAATGGTGTAGCATGTAGGTAATTATCCCTAAAAAAAATTATAACTCGGCGCAGAAATATGAGTTTCGGATGAAAATGCAATACTTGCATTCCTTCTGATATTTAAAAAAAAATTGAATTAATAAAAAATGAAATAAATTAATTATACTAAAAATTATATAAAATATGAAAAAATTAATTGATATTTTAAAAATTATGAAAAAGTGATATAAAATAAATTTTTAAATATTAAAAAATAAATATTCATATGATGAGATATAAAATTATTATATATATATATATGAAAATTTTAGGCATAGCATTTACCCAAGCTTAATCTAACCGATCTAAATCTTAAACAGAAAATTATTAATTACTAAACTCTTTTAAGTTTTTCGTCACCACACATTTAAAAAACAAATAATAAATTCCGAAATCTTCCACATGAGTCCAACCCACCAGCTCAGCAAACAAGCCAGACCATGCCCATATCCCCAAATCTCAATCCCCAATTAACTCCCGTGAACTTCCCCCTAAAACCGACAAAACCTCCCCCGCTCACGGGTTGTCTTCATCTAGAAAGTTCCAATGCATTTGTTCATCGATTTTTTATTTTAATATCATTTAAATAATTAAAATTTATGAATAATTTAATAAAATGATATAATTTAATTATTCTTAATACATTTAAATAATAACATATATGAATATATTATGTATCGTATATATATATATATTAATTAAAAAATATATTTAATATATATTATATGTTAAATAAATATTTAAATTTAAAAATTTAATTTGATTTAAAATCAATAAAACTTAAATAAATATATTTAAATTTTAATTTGAATTTATATTTTAATTAGACTATTACTGATTCACGGGATCCCTTTCACTCCCCCATTTTATATATAATCCCCACCCTCAACCCACCAATCAAATCTCATCCGCAGGCCGCCATCTCCAGCTCATCGCCATGGCCGAGAAGAAGAGCCATCATCTCCTCGCCCTGCAAGCTCTGGTCTCCGCCGCGCTGCTCCTCTCGTCCAGTGTGCTGCCGGAGGCGGCGGCGCAGCCGACAAAGGTCTGCAACATGAGCCGGGACGGCTTCGCCGCTTGCCGGCAGGCGATCTCCGTGTCGGCCCCGACGCCGGCGCCGGTCCCGACGGACGCCTGCTGCTCGGCGGTGGCCGGCGCCGATCTGACCTGCCTCTGCGGGTACAAGAATTCCGCCCTGCTGCCCTACCTCGGCATCAACCCCAACCTCGCCATGCAGCTTCCGGCGAAGTGCCACGTCCCGGCGCCGTCGAACTGCTAGCTGAAGGGTTTTCTTCTTCGTTAACTTGGGATTTAGAAATTAAAATGATGATGGTTTTATTATTATTATTATTATTTCGTTGTGTTTAATGAGTTCATGCTGTTATCCACGTGTGCATGCATGAGGCACGTGCGTGTAATAGCACTGTTGTGTGCTTAGTGTTTGTGAAGAGTTTAGACGTTGATCGATGATGTGGTGGTTTACTTTGTGTCTATCAACTTTTTTTTTTTGCAACATTAATGAATAATGTGGTGGTCTCTCAAAGATGAACTACTTATAATAAAAACTTAATTACTTAAATGCCTATTTAGTTGGAGGCTATAAATAATAATAAAAAATTATTTTTTATTTTTAATATTCAAACTGTAACATAAAAAAAAGTTCAACTCTACATTTTGTTTCTAATTATCATATATTACAAGAAAAAACATGCATCAGTATTAGCATCAACATCAACGTTGACAGACGTGCTAATTATAATTGACATTAGTGACGGTTTTTAGGATGATTTGTATTATTAATGATATTTTAGCATCAATTTTAGAGGTAAACATTGATATCAGTGTCAGCGTCAACTAAAAATACACTGAAACCAAGATTAGTGTTGGCACCGTGCATTCATGAGTGTCGCTGAACATATCAACATTGGGCAAACAATTATTAGCATCCATTTTAGTCAACAATAATAGCCCATTTTTTATAGTAATATGTTTCAAAAAAGCTACAATTTTTTTCCTCATACACTTTCTGTCTTGCAATCAAATATATAGGCCCTTAATATATAATAGGTTGATCAAATTTTACATTAAAATTTTTATTTATTATTAGAGTTTGGTGGCCATCTTAATTAGTCTGACCCAAAGGGATCACTATGCAATAATTGTGAGGAAAGAAGATGATCAGTGATAGCAGAAGGCTGTAGTATTTTCTCTCTCTCTCTCTCTGTATATATATATATATTGCTCTGTTTACTAGGACAGTAGTATTCTAAATAATTTGTAGCCGCTCTTCCTTCTTATTCATATCTTTTTTTAATATAGTGATCACCCTCTTCCTGTGGTTTTTTTTCGACTGAATATTTTTACATAAGTTTATGTGTTATTGTGTTGATAATGTTCATTGTTTATCATTTTGCTATATCATTCATAATAATTTATATTAAGCAAATAATTAAAGATCTGAAGACGACTCATTTGAATGATAGTTTCAAGTTATAATAGAAATTCAATTTTTCTGAGACAATATTGCGATGTTAATACAATTAACAATACCAACTTGCAACTTCAAAGAGATCGAGGTAATGCACCAAACTAATTAAGGGAGGAGGGCCTGCACCAAAAAAGCTCAAGCTATAAAATAGAATTGTGAACTTTCAATAAAGGAAACCCATCTTTAAGATATATAGCTGGTTTTCAAAGGCCAAGCTTGAACATGAGTGATCAAATTAAGGTGCATGGTTGAGCTCATTTGGAATGATCATTTTGGGTTCAGTTTAATTATTTTAACTGGAATGTCAAACTAACTCAAGCAGCATGCACTTAGGTTAGCTGAACTTAAGTCACTGAATTGGATCGATCTTGGAATCATGTGTTCCCATTCTTAATAATTCATATTGGTCAATGAAAAAGAAAGATATCTCTTCACAGCACAATGATATATATATATATATATATATGCAAAAAATAATGGTTACATATTAAGGTCCTCTCCTGGCTGCTAAACTAATTGTATAATTTTTCTCTATTAGAAAGGATATGATCACATGACGCACGTGAAGTTTGTCCTTCATGTTCTATGCATGTGTGTGATTTTTGTGTACCTTTGAAGCTAGTTATTTTCAAAGGAAGAGGAAGACTTCTTCTTTGTAACCAGTTCCTTATAATCATCTTTGACAATCTCGTTTATCTAGATGAATTCATAGGGTCTCTGCTGGTAGACAAAAAACGTATTCACTCCAAAGATCATTTAAATTCTGTGAGATTTTTTTTCCTTACATTTTTCATTATAAATAAGGTCTTTGCTTCAGTTCCTCTATCGCAAATGAACTTCCAATTTATATAGTGGTCACTCTAGATAATGAAATTTTTCTGCTTTTACTCAAGATAATGGTATTAATGTTCTAAAAATTGGATGAAATATTTTAATAAACTAACTTGAACTAGGCAGATGTTGCATCATAACCCTATACAGGGCATTCAGAGTCTTTTGAATTTACTATGACTATTCTAGTCGACAATGTTACAATTAATTATCATGCCAGCCATTTTTCATCTGATGTTTACTCTGGTATATATGTTTTCTAAGAATCCCAAAACATCATTCTCGAAGAAAGGTTAGCAGATCAAATATCAGGTATGATGTTTTAGTTGCATTATATCTGAGCTAGCTGTTTGTAGCAGAATTTAGTTGAAGGTTGACTAACATATCAGCACATTCCTTTGCTTTGTATTCGATTATAACGGCGTTACTTTTCATATTTATGGCCGCCAATTTGATTAATAGGAGGGCATCACCAAGCCTCCAATTACTAATTGTCGGCTGGCGTGTCCAAACGGCCCAGCCACCTAAAAAGCCACGTGTTCGCTTCCTGATACAGTAATAGTGCTACCAGTAATTGAAAGTTATATTCTATTTCAATCAGAAATCTGAAACCGAGGGCCTGGCTCACATTAATAAATATATCGTTGGAGCTCCATTAAAAGGTAGAGAACATATATAGTCTTTGTAATTCTTATTTTCTTATAAGGAAATGAGATCACTTGCATTGTAAAGATTGTAAGTCATTCCAAGTGAATGTTTGACTACCCAACATCGATTAATAGTTTTAGATTCCAAGATAAAGTATTTGAGAAGAAATAATAAGTCAAAATCCTATCCTCGGACTCGATGGTGGAATCTAAAGAATGAGAACAAATGTATATTTAAGAAGAATGTTCTAGAACTTGGGCAATGGAACATTAACGGGGAAACTGATCTTATGTGGTTGACAGTTGCTAACTGTATCCGTAAGGTGGTGAAGGATGTGCTGGGAGAATTCATAGGAATGATTTCAAATAATAAAGATACTTGGTGGTGAAAAAATGATGTACAAGAAAAAATTAAGAAGGAAAAAAAATATTATAGAGATTTGTTTAAAAACAAAAATAAGAATAAGTGGGAGAAATATAAAGTGGCTCGACGAGAATCTAAGAAAGCAGTAAGCAATACAAAAAATATGGCTCTTGAGGATTTATATAAGAAGCCAGACACTAAAGAAAGAAAAAAGACAATTATATAGGATTGCCAAGGCAAGAGATAGAAAAACTAAAGACTTAATTGAAGCAAAATGTATTAAAGATGAAGATCAAAGAATACTTTTCATAAAAGAAGATATCAAAAATAGATGGATGAGTTACTTTCAATAGTTTTTCAATGAAAGTTGTAAAAATTCAATTAATCTTACAGAATTCAGCACCCTAAAAGAAAGTAAAAATTACTCTTATATCCAACATATTAGTAAAGCTGAAGTCTAGAAAGCTTTAAAGAAGATGAAGCATAAAAAAGCAGTAGGACCAGATAACATTCCAATAGATATTTGGTTGCTTAGGAGATGAAGGAGTTTCTTGGCTCACTAGATTGTTTAATATAATTTTGAAGACTAAAAAAATATCAAATAAATAGAGAAAGAGTATATTAGTATCTATTTATAAAAATAAAGGCGATGTACAAAATTGTGCTAATTATAGAGAAATTAAATTAATGAGTCATACTTTAAAATTTTGGGAGAGGGTGATCGAACAAAGGTTACATCATAATGGTAGGGTATCAGAGAATCAATTTGATTTTATGCCAGGTAGATCTACTATAGAAGCCATTCATTTATTAAGAAGTTTAATGGAGAAATTTAAGGAGAGAAAGAAAAATCTACATTTGGTTTTTATTAATTTGAAAAAAACTTATGATAAAGTCTCAAGAAAAGTACTTTGACATATTTTAAAATTATGAACCTACGTGGCAAATCGATTAAACCTTGGGAGCCTAAGTAAAATTACCCTTTTTATTAACCGGCCAGCTTAAAATATGCGGAGAGATACGTTTATTGATAAGATGAAAAGTTGAATGATACTTTATATGTCGACTCACGTAGGCACAATTTCGATAAAACATGAGAATATGTAGAGAGATCATACAAGTAGGTATGACCAATTAATAGATTAATTAAGATATTCAATAGGTCTCATGTGCACGAGCAAGACGTCCTTCATAACTTTACGAGCTTTAGATAAATTTATAGTAGAAGTCAAGTAGTCAACGAAGAAGATCTAATGAATATTTTTGCAAATCATGTAAACCTTTCATGACCGCTGTGAACCAATCAATCAACTTACTTCACGTATAATATAATTTTTAATATAATTAACTCATTTTACTTTATTATATATATCTTTTTAAAAAATAAAAAATTCAATTAAATTTTTTTTATCTTTGTTAATACGTAGCGCCCAATGAAACTTTCTCAAGATCAATCATTATTAATCATAATTAACTAAATTTTTTTCTCGCAGATCTCGGGCCTCGATCATGCTGGTTCGACCTTCCACAAACACCGGCCACGAGAATTTGTGAAGCAGCTATCCATTCCATCAGATAAGACGTTTAAGCTTGTCCCTACAACAATAGACAAGATATTTCACCAGCTATAGTTGTCGCTATCGAACTGCCTTATTCGCACAGTTCCCAATTCCCATGCATCACGAAATTCAAGACATCGCATGCTCCAGCCGCCATGGGTTCCCATAATACGCGAAGAACAAGAGGCTGCGTGCTCTATCCATTGCTTTCGGCTTCTCCGGAGGCCGACCGTGGTGAGACCACCGGTATGAATTCAGCGGGAATGCAGCTTCCCTTTCCAAAGAATTCACTGCAGCCCATCTATATATATCTCTGGATGAGACTAATTCAGAGGGGGGATACATATAATAACAGAAAAAGCTAGAGATATACGAGTTCTTTCTCTCTCTCTAACAATCCTGTATGGGTCTTTTGACCAAATTCTTTTGTTTTTAGTGAGGCTGACCTCATTGACACTCTGGTGGATGTAGAGAAAATTCCTCATTGAACTACTTTAAATTCCTGCCTATTTTTTCTGAATATTTATTGTTCCTAATTAAGCCTTAATCACTAAGCTTAGCTCTCTGCGTACTGCTGTCTCTCGAGACTTCTTCTCCTTACGTCAACAATCCTCCAACTAAATAGGACTAGAATGTGTTCCTAAATCATCTACATGAGATTACTTCATTGTGCTTATTCATATATTTGATTTTCCTACAAGTACTGCCTTGATGACCCACTCTCCCCTACTTTCTTCGGATTCAACATCCTAGTTCGGTTTATCCTACCGCTACTCATAAGTAACCTTCTAGTTAAGGAAGCACTTCAAGTTACATAATTTTTTAAAATTAATACAAAATATATATATATATACATATATTTTAACATTAATTCACTGAACGTTATAATAAACGTTCCCATCATAGGCTTATTTCTATCATGTCCACAAGTCAGCAGAGAGCCATTTGATGTGCTCATGCCGTTCAATTGTTTAACGTCCACTTGGTTGGTTCTGACCGGGCAAACAAAGAATCTAAAACAAACAATAAATGATAAATAGATAGAAAAAAATAAAAAAAATTACAAAAAAGCCTCTACAGTTTTTTAATAACTTTGGAATGGGTCCTGAAATTGTGTTTGCTCGAATATTTGGCCCGACGATGTCTAACTAATAAAGACTAACTATTTAGCTCATTCCAAAGATCGAGCTCGCGATGTGATAACTTTGAGAAAAGAAAGTAATGCGATCTCGAGTTTAAAATTTGTTACGCTATATTTATTGTTTGTTCTACTACGGTGAATGTTATAATAAAATTTCGTTGCCATCGCTCTGCTTTATGCATTTCTTTATTTGATATGGTGATCTTTTTCTCTGTCTGCGATTTTTCACAATGCTAGAGTTTTTCACATAAATTTATACTTACTTGTAATTATATTTCTTATTATTTATCGTTCTATTATACGTTTATACCGAACATAATTATCCTAAATGTCGAGCGCGCATGTCTCACGAGAAAGGATTCAAATCAGAAAATTAAAGGATTAAAACATTCAATCACATGAGGGGTGGTAAATTTATGAGAAAATTAAAAACACAAAAAACTCGCTTATATTTTTCCTAATTGAAATCAATTCAATTCTCCTTTAGCTCGAAATTAGCACATTTAAAAAAAAATTAATTCAACTTAAAATCTAATAAAATAATAATTTATATAAAGGTGATGAGATGACAATATTATATTTTTTTTATGAGAAATAATATTATATTTTAATGTACTTATAGTATTGATAATAAATATTTTTTATATAAAATCATAATTTGTAATTAAGCTTAATTAAATTCAGAAATTTACTCACAGTAAAAAAAAAATTTATTGAATTAATTCGGCAACAAATCATCCCAAAAGAAAATGTAACTATTTATTTATATTTATTTTATAACATAAATAAAATTTAATATTATATATATCTCAATAAAATAACAAATATATTCCAATTTCAGTGTAAATAAAAGCATAATTAGAAGCTTTGAAGTTATTTTTTAATTTTATCTCAATCATTTTTGCTTTTCGAACTAGAGAGAGCAAAAACGAGAAATTTAAAAGGCCATATAAATTTATTCCTTAGAAAAACATGTTTGTCACTACTGATAGAAAGCAAATGAAATAAAGAGATTTAATTAAAATTATTTCAAAATTCAATCTTAAATCTGCTTGAAATAAATTTCAGAAATTTGAATGATATTTACTACTAGATATATTTTTTAATTCTTATTTATTTTTGAGTATAAAAAAAATAAGGGGTTTTTACATACAGGACATAAAATTTACACGAAATTACGCATTTTACCATCAATTCGTAAATATTACTACTATCACACCATATTCATTTAAATTTTACGCATGTCATATATTGATTCGAGTGTACTCCTTTCTGAGCGTGAGTTAGCTCGAAGTGATGTGATTTTAATTTATTTCAGACTAAGCAGAGCTTAAAAAAATAATATTATTAATTTTGAGTTACCTTTGGTCCGCTCAAAATTGTCATGCAACCTCGTGATATAAATATCAAGCTGTCACACTGCATTATTATTATAGCAACCAAAGCACAACAGTCGCTATAAGCTGGATTGAAAAATTAGATCAATAAACTCGATAAATTAAATCTTAAATCATAACTCATTTATTTATTGATCAGCTATTGGGATCGAGCATATAGTAGAATTAACTCAAAAATAAAATTAACAGATAAGCAATAGTACGTATGAAAGTAATATTATAATATTTAAAATTAAGGTTATTTACTGAAATAACATCAGTTAACGTTGTCAAAACTTTCTTATAACATGTATTGAATATTTTCTATTTTCCTTTTTTTGTCGTGTCTATCTCATTATAAAGATTCATTGTATTAATTTTTTTCTCGTGAATAATGATGATTAATTATATATATTAATATTTTCAAAAAAATTAAGTCTGGCAATAATTTACCAAGCTTTAATAATTTCTAGGGCCGATTAATGATGTTCAATGAAATATCATCTATATGCGTACTTCATATACGATACTTGAATTAAAGATATAAGTGGTGAAGGATCCAACGTAATATATAATTTTAAAATTTTTTTATTTCATTCTATCAATTTATATTTTTAATATCAATCTCTAAATTTATTACATATTCCTTCCTAGTTCTTACATTAAAACATAAACACAATAAGTTTAAAATTATTTTTTAATTTTATCTCATTCATTTTTGCTATCTTAAGTATGTTGATGGCCAAGCGCATATATATATAATTTTATTAACTAAAAAGTTTCTCTCAAAGTAGTTCTAAAAGAAGGACTAAAAGTAATTTAGAGGTTTTAAAATTTTTAAAAGTTAAGAGTAATTTGTAATGCTCTCCTAAGTTCAAGAGCCCAAATGCAATTTATCCTATTGTTGATCATATTTAAATTGAATTAAATCGGTGGACAAATTAATGTATTTAGTCGGCCAATATGGGGGCACCACGTCAACATCTGGTGACGATGACGGCCACTGTTGAGGTGGTGCTCCTTACTAGACATTCGGCCATCAGGCCACCCATCTAATGCGAGATATAGTTGTAAATACGTTTAAATTTTAAAATAAATTTATAATATTATACTTAATATACTTAATATTCATAATAAATATATTTATATAATTGAAATTTAATTTACTTAAATTTTACTCAAAATTTAAAACTTTTAACAGATTCAAATTGTATTAGTCTCGAAATTAAAAATTAAAAAAAATAAATTTCGAATAAAAGTCGACTAACTCCCGTCGTATTTATATGCCTCCCTTTCAAAGGAACGAGTAATCTGCTCGGCCTCTCTCCCTCCCTTCTCGGGCGAGCTGAGATGGCCGGGGAGGAGCCGGATCGCCGCACGGCCGCCCCCATCTCTTCCGTCGCTCTCATCGTCGGCGTCACTGGCATCACCGGGATCAGCCTTGCCGATGCCCTCCGCCACCCATCCGCCCCCGGCGGCCCCTGGACTGTCTACGGTGCCGCCCGCCGCCCGCCAGCGGAGTGGTTTCCCGTCTCAGCTCTACACGAATTCATCAAATTAGACGCTCTCGACTCCGCCGCCACCCTCCGCTCCCTCTCCCCCATCTCCTCCCGCGTCACCCACCTCTTCTGGGTCGCCCTCGCCCCCGACTACGCCGATCCGACCTCCGCCAACGCCGCCATGCTATCCAACGTCCTCGGCGCCCTCGCCGGAGATCCCTCCTCTCGCCTCCGCCACGTCGCGCTTCAGACCGGCACCATGCAGTACCTGTCCCCTCTCTCCGGCGGCAGGATGCGGCCGTCGGCAACCGCTCCTTTTACCGAAGATTCCCCTCGCGGAGATACTCCGATTTTCTACCACGCGCTCGAGGACATTCTCAAATCGCACTCCCCGCGGTTGACTTGGACGGTCCATCGGCCGTCCATCATATTCGGCGCGTCGCCCCGCTCCGGGTTCAACGCGATCCTCACCCTCGCTGCCTACGCTCTCATCTGCCGCCGCGAGGGCGGGAAGCTCGTGTACCCCGGGAACGAGTACACGTGGCGGCACCCCTGCTGCGACGCGTCGGACTCCGAGCTTCTGGCGGAGCAGCATATCTGGGCGGCGACGGCCGATCCAGCGGCGGGGAACGAGGCCTTCAATTGCACCAACGGCGACGTGTTCGCGTGGAGGAGCGTGTGGGAGGTGGTGGCGGAGTTGTTCAGGGTGGGGTACGTGGCTCCCGGAGAGAAGGGGTCGGATAGGATACCGTTCGACTGGGTGGCGAAGATGAAGGAGAAGGCGAGCGTGTGGGATGTGATCGTGGAGGAGAAAGGCCTCCTGCGGACGACCTTGGAGGAGATCGCGCACTTTGGAAACCTACACGTGATAACGAACTTGGAGTTCGAGATGGTCAGCAGCATGAGGAAGAGCCGGGAGTTCGGGTTTGACCGCCACGTGGATACGGTGGCAAGCGTGAAGAAATGGATTGGGAGATTGAGGGACATGAACGTAATTCCCAAATCTTAATTAATAGAAGGGTAAATTACTGACAGGTTTCTATAGTTCTAGAAAGATTTCGCATTAGTCTCTGTTAGTTTGAAATATTTAAATGATGTCTATTTTTTATTAGGGATAATTAACTACATGCCACACCATTTAGTTTTATTTATGTCTTACCCATCCATTCTTAATTAATTACGCTATGCACACTCAAAATATTATAAAATCTTACATACACACATTTGAGTTAAAACTTAATCAAAATCTATTTGAAAAAAAAAATTCTGTTAGTAAACTATTAAAATTATATTTTTACTCTCAATGGTACATATTTTTTTCTTCCTCAATACTACGCTAAAGCGTTGATTTGTCCTAAAATTAATTCACATCGCTGATGTCTCATTCCTTTGTCGCCACCTAAACATTAAGGTTTTAGAATTTTCATTCAAAATATATTTAAATATTCTCAAAATAATATGATGAACGACTCAGATTTTTTGTAATCTAATTATAGTTAGGTTATTGAAAAATTATGATTACTCATTATAATAGAAATACGTTAAAATATGTGTATGTAAGATTTTATAATATTTTGAGTGTGCATAACGTAATTAACTAAGAATGGATGGATAAGATATAAATAAAACTAAATGGTGTGACATGTAAGTAATTATTCCTTTTTATTATTGTATATTTAAAATTGAGCCCAATGTTTTTCACACATATTTGTATTAAGTTAATTTTAAAAGTTTTTTCTATATAAAATCAGGATTAAGGTTATTAAGAGGATATTTAGTTCGATGCTATCTTGATATTACGTTATATTATTTAGATATTATAATATCTAGATGTTATTTTTTGAATAATAAAAAAATAAAAAAATGAGAAGTTTTTTTTGGCTTTAAATTAACAAAATAAATATTTAACAGTTAAATGCATATAAAATTTATTAGCAATTGTGGTGTTCTTGTAGCTTGCTCGGGTATCAGGAGCTTTTAAATTTAAATTGTATTATTATTATAATTTTTAATTAGAATAAAAAAAATTGAATTAATAGAAAAAGATGAGAACATTATTAGCAATTATTGGGACTTGGATGAAAGATTGCATGGATTAATTTAAAGGGCACCTGAAACCATAAAGACCAAAAAGTAATATGCTCTGAGATGCATGAGGATCTAAGCTTGCCACGTTAAATTATTCAAATCCATATTAAGCTTTCAATTTGTAATTAATGTTATGAGATAAGGCTATGAGAAGCCATGATTTTTTTAATTGATGTCTTTTAATTAACTAATTAATAATATAATTTTATTTAGAAAAAATTAATAAAAAGAACATGTTTCGAACGATATTAACTGTTGCCGTTAGTTAAAAAGTTGCCCAGCGGATGGGCGACTTTTGTTAAGCAGAAATCACCGGGTCACGGGCAACATTTTTTTTTTAAAAATTAATTTAATTTAACTATATAAAAATTTAAATATTAAGTATTATATATATTGATATTAAAAAACTTTAATTTAATAAAATTTTGAGATAATTAATTTATATTTTAAAAAATAAATAAAATATAAATTTTTATAAATTAAATAATAAAATATATAAGTTTTTGTAAAAAGATATATATGTTGTTATGCATTATTTCAGGATAAAATTAATTTAATTAAATTTGAGATAATTAATTTATATTTTAAAGAATAAATAGAATATAAATTTTTAAAAATTTAATAATAAAATGTAAAAATTCATGTTAAAAAATATATTATTATTAATTAATTAATTTAAAATATTTAAATTAAAAAGTCAACGCTGACTTTGGAAATAGACAATTATAAAAGAATTTGCTTATTCTACCACATTGTACTTTATTTTAAGCAATTTGATTATATAAAACGATTTTATTTCCATAGTGGATATAATTTTTTTTTGAATAATTACGTACATAATACTGCATATTTTTATAATTATATGTATCATATTTATTTTCAAAAAAATATACTGTGACTTTAAAAAAAATATAAAAAGTGTAAAAAATTTGTGGAGTATAATTTTTAGGTATGTGGTGTGTAATTTTAAAAAAAAAATATTTGATATATAAATATGGTGTGGACTATTCACTCTTGCATATTAATGCATAGTGAGATTTAGCCTAACGTTATTGATTAAAAGAAGACGACAAACTTTGGACTGGCCGGTTCAACCACAATAATTAATCGATTTTTCGGTTTAATCCCCATTCTAGCATGTTCAATTCTGATTTGATGCAGAGCCAGCTTTGAGACTTGATCGAACCGGTTAAACAACCGGTTCATGAAACTATTGGTCTGATCCGAATTTTAAAACATTGGTTCTCATCGAGATGAGGTCCTATTCAAAAAAGCAAATATAAAATACTAAGCAAAAATAGGTGTAACAAAAATTAACAAATAGATTTAAATATTGATTAAACAAAAAAATATCCCTAAAAAAGGAGCGGAAAAACCCATAAGAGTAAAAGAAAAAATACTTTATCAATAATTCTCACACGAGTTGACTCAAAATACAATACTAATAAGCCTGTTAATCCCATGAGGTCGCTCTAGTAGGATGGGCCATCTAACAGATATAAAAATTATTTATAAGAAAAAACCATCCAGTCAACAGTAGAATCTGTTATTTCGTATTATCGACAGAAAAGGTTGGCCAGACAAGACAGCTCGGCTAAAGTGATTTGTCAATCTACTTGAAGTACGACGTGTGATCCTCAGTTGACCATAAGTTAAATACACTTAGTAGATCCAACACGCGAACATATTTAAATAATCGTGTAAGATCTTATTTACATTTTAGAATATGAACTTGAACATTACTATAAATGCTCCATGGAGCATCGTGATATAAGATTAAAGGTTAAATTAATCTATTTTTAGCTCGACCTTCGAGATATTTTGATATTTTGTGAGAAGCATTGTTATTATTATTATTATTATTATTATTATTATTATTATTTACTCCGGTTATTAAGGCGCTCCTTAAGGTATATTGGGCCGAAATGTTGGCCTTTCGGCTGGCAGGCCTTTTTTTGGGGATGTAGGAAAAATAAGGGCCAATTTCAATAATTTTTGACAATTTTAATAATTTTATTTTTAAAAATTTCAATATAATATATACTATGACATTCGAATTATTGACTCAAAATCGAGATTTTAGAAAATTTTATTTCCTAAAGACATGAGAATTTTATTGAGACTGAAATGAAGCTAACGAAATTGATCAATTTTAAGGAAATTTAAAACTATGTTTTTAATTTCTACATGCCCATTTGCATTTATTAAGTTCTGTTTTGCACGATAATCAAAATCAGGATGAAAATAATATTAGTTTAAAAAAAATAAATAATAAATAAATTTTTTTAATTATTTTACATAAATTTTAATATATAAAAAATATTATTTTACTTCATATATTCAATAAAAATAATTTTATTTAAATTTCAGATCAAAATACTTGATTCGAGTATTTTAGTCTGGAATGTGAAATAAAGTTAATTTTTTTATTAAAAATTATTGAATATATGAAGTAAAATAATATTTTTTATATTAAAATTTGTGTAAAACAATTTAAAAAATTTATTTATTATTATTATTTTTTTTATTTTTTAAATTAGTATTTTTTTGTTCTGATTTTAGTTCTCATATCAAATAGGAACTAAAAGTTAAAATTCAATTTTATATTATCCATGAATTTGCTTTTCCACTTCTCTCTTTTCAGAACATTTTTTTTTTCAACTTGTTACATTTTATTTGTTATACACATTTCGTTCATTAATTAAAATATCAATCTGATTTTTTTAAAAAAACATTTGGTTCAATGTTATCTTGATGTTAGATTATGTTATTTAAAGAAAATAATTATTTAATTTAATGATATCTATAAATAATTTTTAATTAGATTATAAAATTATTAGTTAAAAGATGATATATAGATGTTATGACATTATATAACATAACACCAAGATAACAACGAACCAAATATCCTCTAAATTAAAACGTTATTTTATGTAATTAAATGAATTCAAATATTTTTTTTATTTGGCCCATCGGGTATGTCCTACTGATTAGTGAGATCTTCGATCAAGATTTTTAAAATGATCGCATTAATTCTATTGATGATGCATCTTAAAAGATTTTAAAGTTTTATTTAGTTTAACGTTATCTTAATGTTATATTATATAATATAAATGTCATATTTTAGGGGATAATTTTATAAGTTTTTATAGAATTATTTATACATATTATTAAATTAAATAATTATTTTTTCTCAATATTATGACATAATATTAAGATAATATTAAATTAAATGCCCTCTTAATATCGATTGCTCTTTGTCCATTTTTCTTTCCTTTTATATTTAGAAAAAGATGACTTTAGAAAAGTACAAAGATAGTAAACGAGAATTAGAATCGAGTAGAGGTAAGGAGAGAAACACAAAGTCCAAGGCCCCAACTAAGGGTGTTAATATAGATCGAAGATCGAAAATTGAATCGATTTTAGATTGAATCGAAATCGAGTCGATTTAAATGAACCGAGTAACGAGCCAAAAAATCGACTCAGTAATAATTTCGAGTTGCTTTTGAGCCGGGTAGGCTCGGCTCGATCCGAAATCGGCTCGCATTAAAATACATTTTATATTATAATATATATATATATATATAATATATATATATATATTATTAATTGTGCCGATCTCGAGCCGGATCGAGTTGAGCTTACCCGACTCGAGATCGGCTAAAAAAAAATTGAGATTTGATTCATTTTCGAGCCGGCTCGAAAATGAATCAAAATCAGCTCGAAGTCGATTGGAATATACTCGAGCCGGCTCGAAGTCGAACCCAATCGAGCTCGAGTCGATCAAAATGTGATAAATCCGATTTCGAGCCGGTATTAGCTCGGCTCAAAATAGGATCGGTAACAGCCCTAGCCCCAACTACCTATAACCAAACCAAGTCAGAATGCAAATCACATATGGTGATCTATTAGTTTTGCCGTTTTGGTCTCAATTTCACTGGGCTCGGGTCAGCTTATTTTTTTAAATATTACTCAAACGTGACTCATTTATTAAATATATTAAATAATAAAACCCATACTAGACCTATTTAATAAACAAATTATTCTACCCGATTTGTCGACACATTTATTATAATTTTTTGGTTATCAAAATTTGATAAATTTAATATTTTTTTACTTTAATTTCAATATAATCATAAAATTTAATTAAAAATATCAAAGATACAACAAAAACATTTATCACACATTTAATCATTAATATCAAATTTAATTGTAAAAAAAATATACTAATTTTGATAAATTAGTTATTAGCAGGTTATAATTAGGTTGACCTGTCAACTCATATTCGGGCTCTCTTAAATGAGTCAAATTTGGTTGACATATTTATGACCCATGCCCGGGTCAAGTACGAGTTGGGTTCATAGATTTGATAAAAAATTACCAACCTAATTAAAGGAAGTGATAATATTGTAACGTCTAAAACTTATTGTAATTAGCTATATGAGTGTGCATCCTGAGCCAAGTCGATTTAATTATTGGAATCGAATTCGACCCATGCACCTATGAACTCGATTTAGACTTGAACCATTGGGTTCAGGTTGGGTTTGAGTCAAGTTCGAGTCTAATGATTCATTTTTAATTTGAAAAATATAAATAATTAATAAATATGATCATGATAATAATATTTAAATTTAAAATGCTTTTTTATAATGAAAAATCCAGATTAGAATAATAGAATATAACTAAAACTTCAATCATAAACTTAAAAAAAATTAATAATTTACAAAATTCCTGTAATGATTTTTTGATGTAATAGAAACAATTTGAATAAAATAATTGAGGAGAAAATTGTAAAGAATAATGATAAAAAAATATTAGAATTAAATTGTAAAGAATGAAATTAGAGTGATCAGTAAAAATTATTTTTAAGTTTCATATTTTACAACTCATTTAAATTAGATCAGTTCGGTTTTATTAGAATCATGCATTAATCCCAAAAACTAGACTATATGATCGATTTTAAATAGTTTAAGAATTGGAATCATCCCGAACCAATTTAAACTCGACCTAAATTCATCGATTTGGTTTTTCTCCGGGTCGGTTCTCGATTCTTCGGGTCTTGTTGATAATTTATAGACCAATTTTGTCCCGTAAAAAAAAATTAATAGCAATTAAGTTTTTCTAGTTTTCAAATTAATTAAAGAGATACTCTAGTTTAAAGTAAAGTATAAATATATTTTGTAGTATTAATTAAAATACTTAATGGGAAATATTTTTTCTAATTAATGCGCCATTTTGAACTTTATCTTTATCTAAAATGTTATTTAACCTTTAAGTTTGTTAAATTAGTCGATTAATTAGAAAAAATATCCTCCATTGAGTAATTTTATTAATGTCAAATGAAATATTTATATATTAACTCAAATAAAAGACTTAATTAATTTAGAAACTAGAGTGACTAAATTACACATAGGCCCAAACTGTCACGACCCAATCATTATAATCCTTATCTATAATCCATCTGCACTTAGATTATGATTGATTAGGTCGGGACGAGTTTATTAAGAATTATAACACCTTATAAATAATCAAATTACACATTCCATATCACTTTATAAATTGCACATATATAAAATCATATTTGTACACTAAAAATATCTATCATCAATAATTATGAGGAATATTCACATAAGAATTCCCCTAACAACAGGTTATCAAAATATATAGTAACACACACTGTATAAATAATCAAAATATATAAAAAAAACATCACTCAATAGGTAAATTTAATCCAACATGCTTAATAAAATAGGTGTACTTATCATAATTATAATAAAAACATATTAAAAATTTATTTAAATCTTTTATCGCATTTTCGGCCCTGTTTCTCAGTCAACCATAGGCACACTACCACATTTACTGCGACCCACACAGTCATCACGAGGTCGTCACTTCAACTAGATAACTCTCAGTAGATTATTATCGGATGATGTCGTACCCAAATCAACAAGTACCTCAGCACAACAAGTGACCTACACACAATCACCTTTGGTGATTGTTGTTACCTTGGGTAGTTGGAAACTATCACTGGATGTCGCCATATCAATATCATCATCAAGCTTAAACCATAGTGGGTATGATTACGAAGAGAAATATATTAACTTTTCCTTCACACAATATATATATATATATATATCAAATTCATTATATCGTCATTGTATGTTATAAAATTCAATATTAATTGATTACACTTGTCATATAACTCAATCGAACTTTAAATCATCATAATTAATTCATCACTATCAACCACCACATATAAGAATAGAATCAAACAATAATAAAATCATTCAGACATGAGGAACACATATATTTTCAGTATTTTATCTTTGACATTTTAATTTATAAACACATTAAAGTAGATTCACCTATCTCTTTAGCTGTCCGATAACCTACTTTCACGTGCACACTTTGAAAAACAAAAACATAAATAAATTAAAATTCATTTCTTTTAATTAGTTTTAGCTGTTATATATATTTTATATGCTTATAATCTCTCTAAGTAAATATAATTTTTATCGAATTAAAATTATGTAATTGTAAATGCACTATTTACATTTATATCATTAAATGTAAATAGTGCATTTAATGATATAATTAAATCTCATGCCTAATAAACAAAATAATATTATTTATAAACAAAATATAATTTTTTTCTCACCTCTCTCCTCCTCCTCCTTCTTCCTCTTTCTCCATCTCTTTCTTCTTCCAGTGGAAACAGGGAAGAAAGCTTGCATAGTAAGGAATGAGCTCTTTGTTATCCAAATTGATGAAATATATGCATTTTGGTCTCTTAACTTTCACCAACTTATAAGTAAGTCCAAAATTATTATTATTATTAAATCTAACTTTTCCCATATGCAACCAAACTCAATTTTAGCAAATTTTAAATCCTATTTTAAGTTACATTAAATTATAAAAATTATTTATAATATAATTTAATATATCAATTTTTTTTAATTTATTTATATAATGCGATATTTAACTAAACATAATATTAAATTTGAAATTAAAAACATGAATATTACAGAAACTATAAGAGCTAAGTTGTCTGTTATAAATAAGTTTTAATTCAAATCAGGGGATTTAAATTAACTATATTACACATAACTAATGCCATAAATTAAATTATAATATTCATATAATAAAAATTATAATTTTCATATAATTTTTATCATGTAATATTAAAAATTTAATTATTAAATATATAAAATAAATAAAATTTATTAATATATATATATGTAATTGATTTTAAAATAAATAAACAAAAATGACTGCAAATAATTTTTGTTTTCTTGATAGTATACTGTAAATAATTAAAAATAGGATAAATTGCACAGGAACTTCTGAGTTTAGAATGATGCTACAAATAGGTCCTACATTTTTAAAAGCTTAGATTTATGTCCTGAGTTTGTGTTTGCGCTGTAATTTAAACATCCGCGACGTGAGTTGATTTTAGGACAGATCAGTGCTTTAGTGTACCATTGAGAAAGAAAAAATATGTACTATTAATTTACTAACGAAATATTTTTTTAAATAAATTTTGATTGAGTTTTAACTCAAATGTGTGTATGTAAACTTTATAATGTTTTGAGTGTGCATAGCGTAATTAACTAAGAATGGATAGATAATATATAAATAAAGCTAAATAGTATGGCATATTGATAAATATTTTTATTTATAATTATATATTTAAAGTATGAAATAATAAATATAAATATCTAATTTTAAGATAAAATGAGTTAAAAAGTTAATTAAATAAAAAATCTCATGTCGGCAGATTTGTAGGGAGCATTCATTCGTGTCGGCAGCTGGAGGCGCATGTGCTCATCTCAGGGCTCAGCTTTGGAGTTTTATGAAAAAATCATCTACTTGATCTTCAAATTTGACTAAAGAGGGACCTTTTAATTGGTTCAATGCATCAACCCACAATGCATGAGCCCACATGATAATATTTTTAAGGGTAAATTGCACGTGGGTTCTTGAGATTAAAATAATACTACAAATAGGTATTATATTTTAAAAAACTTAGATTTGAGTTTTCGAATTTATGTTTGCGCTGCCGTTTAGTACCACATCTAAAATTTGCTAATTTTCTATTATTTTATTCTCAAATTTTTTACTCATTCTCTACATTATTTTAAAGAACTTCGAGAAAGTTATAAAAGCATTTTGATCCATATAAATATGACTAACAGTCAAATTTAACCGTTACTATCTAATTGGAGCATCCAAAAAAGTGATATTTAAACTAAGGGATCTCTTTTAATTTAATAGAAAAAGTAATATGATATTTGTAATTATATATTCAAAATATTAGATAATAAATATAAATATCTAATTTTAAGAATAAAATGAGTAAAAAATTTAATTTTAATGGTGACATACGTAATGTTTTTTTGATAAAAAGATATTTTTTTGCCTCCTCTAAAAATTATATATTTTTAATTAACTATCAATTTTTTTTTGTGAATTTACTATCACATTTCTCTATCAAACAGTTAAATAACAATTAAGAGTTTTTAAATTAAATTTATTTATTTTGGGATTTATTTTATAGTAGAATAATTTAGTACAATTAATATAAAAAAAATAAATCCAAGTCTTCAAATGTGCTGAATCGAATTAGTGGTTGATGATCAGCTGGTACAAATCCTGATTAATTATATCAATCATCATCAATATATCAAATAACTCATCAATAATTTAGTTTTAGAATACCTATAATATCTTAGCTAAAATGTGTAGCTGAAGTTACATGCATGTTACTTAAAATCTTTTATGCAATTTTAAGAAATATTTAATGGGTAAATTACATCTAGGTCTTTGAGTTTAAATCTTAATAACGCACAGGTCCACATTTTAAAAATTTAACATTGGGGTCTCTGAGTTTTTAATAAAGTATTAAATGGGTCCTTTTTTATTTTTTATTTTTATTTTTTTAAAAATTACCATTATACCCCCTCTCTCTCCTCCCATCTCTCTCTCCTGCCGACCCTGCGCGTGCAGGGGACGACCGTGGCTGTCCCTGCGCCCTTGCGTGTGTGACCCGCCGATGGCCGTGGCCGTCCCTCACATGCGCAGGGATCGGCAGGAAAGAAAGAGAGGGGAGGGAGGGAGAGAGAGAGAGCGGGTATAATGTTAATTTTAATAATAAAAAAATAAAAAAAATCTATTTGATAATTTATTAAAAACTCAGGGACTCCGATGTTATAATTTTAAAAACGTGAAGCCGTGCGTTATTAAGCTTTAAACTCAAAAATCTGGGTATAATTTACCCATATTTTATTTATATTATATATATATTTACTATATAACTTTATAGCATATGGGTACAGGCCGTAAAACAACTAGGAAATACGTAACAAGATTATAAAAAAATAATGCAGAGAAATATATATCATTTATGACATATCATGAACACGACCGATTATGTATTAATGCATAATATAAATAAAGTATACCTTAAAAATATCGAGTTAAGTGAAAAAGAGAAATTGTTATGACAGTTATAATTTTTGTTGATATGTATATAAATTAACATAAAGAATGTGAAGTCAACCATGTAATGGTGAATTAGATTCTATTGACATGCATGTAATTTTTCAATAATATGATACTGGGATATAATATTTTCATTAATTTTGTAATTATCCTCTAGCTTTAATAATAACTGATATAAGATGAATATAAAAATTAAGAAAAACATCTGGCTCCTAATTCTATTTCCTCAATTGACTCACATTAGAGAGCCAGTTTAATTAATAAGAGATTTACCATATTGTTTTGTTCTATTTAATGAATATATGTAAATCATATTAACTAATATGCAAAAACAGTTCAATGCATATTTGTTCAGTAAGTATCACATCAAAGATAAGGGGAATTGGACCCACAAGAATGGAGGTTCATCTTCCATTAGCCCTGCTGCTCCTGAATTATTTATCCTGTCGTTTGCTAGGGTTTTCTCTCACTTCTTTAACCCTAATCCTAATGATGGTGACTCTCTATACGGTGCTGATTTGACAAATCTCTACTAACTGTTCTGTGAGTTATGCATAATTAATATCTAACATCCCTTTTATATATGTGTTGAGTTTTAAGCATTTATCTGCTTATAACCCACTTAATTTAAACTTACGTCAATTTCGTCTTGATAAGTTTAATTATAACAAGTGAAAAGTATATATCATGAGTTTAATCAACTTTAATCAATTCAAATCTCACGAACATGAGTAGTAATAAGAAACAAACAATATGAACTCAGTTGATCAGATTAACTTGCTCACAACCCAAATAGAATGGCGTTACAAAAACTTCAATTTCAAAATGTAAAACTAAGCTAGAAGAATATAAGAGGCAAAAGAATTAAAAGTTTAAGTCGAATTATACCTGCAACTTGATAAAAAGCCAATTGAATTAGCATTAATATGTGAAACCTAGCATTGGGCAATGGCAAAATTTAACCCATTTCTCAATCCTGCTCAATAAGTATGAATTTAGTTCCATTAATAATGCAGACAAGTTAGTCTGACAAAGGAGTTTGTTCATAAATTGCCATCCTTACCTAAATATTGAACAGTCTAGCTATATATCTAGCATTAATTATGGAGGTTTCATTATTTATATGAAGGATATGCACAGCTTCTGCCTGCAGCAAGCCAGAAGGGATGATCTAGTAGAAGTTAGAAAGAGCCTGATCTATTTTGCATGCATGAAAGTTCAATGGAAGAAGAGAGAGAGTACAGCTTAATTTCTCAGCTCAGGAATGAGAAGGATCAGTTGTACCCTCTCTCTTCTTCTCTTGGCCTTCTTCTGATCATGCAAAGTTAATAAGCCTTCATGCTTCTCAGCTATAGTAACTCTCAAGCAGGAAAGGTATTGAATATGACAAAACTTTTTTAACTCCTTTATATTGATCAATGTCGTTTTTTCAATTTCTTTCAAGCATATCTAATGCTGTAGATGATCGTAAAATAAAATTAAATACTAAACTTAAAAGATGTACTTTACAGAACGAATGATGGAGAAGATTAATTGTGGGGGATTGAAATTGTAATATTTTTGTTAGAATATAAAACTATTCTTAAGTTTTTTTGATTTACCGGTAACTAGAGACTTAATATAGAGAAAAAGAAGGTTCAAAGTTTAAGCTCTAGTGATCTTAGTGATCTCTAACATGAGGTAAAAGAAAATACTAATGGAATGTGAGGGATTGTATTAAAATATAAAATTATTCTTAAATTATAACCAATAATCTTAAGCTTTAGGTCAACTACAAGTAACTAGATATTTACTCAACTATTTTGGTGTAATTAGTGTAAACCTTGATTGAGTCAAAGTTAAGGTATGAATGAAAGAGAAATTAACAATACTGGAGAAAGAGAAATAGGAGGCGAGGAATAGAGAGAAGAGACATCGAGAGAATACATTTCATCTTGTATTAATCAACAATCACTTGATTTCCTTTTACACTGAAGTGATTGGAGTCTCAAAGGAGAAAAATATGATCACACTTATTATATAGGTACATAATATCTCTCTCATTAATTCTTTACAAAGCATCCCGTGCAATAATGTTGTGAAAGCTTTTTACTTGGTCTTCTTTAACGTTACGTTTTCTTTTCATTCTATCTATTAATTTTTTTTTCTATATGCAGCTGCTTGAGTACCAGTACGTAGCATTATTTAGGGTGAACCTCAAAAATCTATGCATTTACATGTCTATATGATCATAACTCGCATCATTTATTCTCAACATTAATTTGACAATAATGTTTATGAAATTGTATAATCTTTATTGACTTATCTATAAGTGTAGATTAAGTACTCTATGTAGATGCATAGATAGAATAAATTAAGGAGAATCTTTGCACATTATAAAGCTAATAAAAAGTTATTAAATCTTGACTTTCATGCTGAGTTCAATAATATTTTAAAAACTTATATGAACATGCATTCTTAGAAAGTAGTTTTACTTGAAGCCTTTTTGTGATACGAAGAAGTTGCTAGCTTTATATGTCCCAAGAGGAAGAAAAAGAGGCCAACAACTTTTACGTGTGAGTCATCGAAATTTGATCAATTCGATTTCGAGCCGGTATTAGCTCGGCTCGAAATCGGATCGATAACAGCCCTATCAACAGGTTACAAATCTCAGTTTGATCTCCTGTACATCACTGGCTCATTGTTATTGAGGGAGGGGCCATATGATTGCTTGCTGTATGCTTATCATTGGCAGTTCCACAATTGCTGGTGGTTGGAACTTGAAAGTAAGTGGGGTTGATAATTCGGGTTAGCGGGTCGAGTTTAAATGAACTCATTTAAATTTAACTTGAATTAGACCAATTTATTAAACATGTCAAGCATTAGGGATCGTATTTAACTCAATCTATTTTAGGTATCAAAATTTAATAAATTTAAAATTTTTTATATTAAATTAATATATAATTATAAAATTTGATTAAGAATATTGAATATACAATTAAATTATATAATACGTATTTAATAATTAATATTAAATTTAATACTTAAAAAATATATTAATTTTAATAAACAAGTTTAAGTTGAGTACACAAGTGTGGTAAAAAATTGCCACAGCTGCTGACAACCAGCCAAATCAGTTTGATTTAGTAGTTTGATTAGTGATTATTAATATTTCATATTAATATGGGATAATTATCTACATATCACACCATTTAATTTTATTTATACTTTACCCATCCATTCTTAATTAATTACGCTATGCACACTCAAAACATTATAAAATCTTACATATACACATTTGAGTTAAAACTTAATCAAAAATCTTTTGAAAAAAAAAATTTTGTCAGTAAATAATTAAAATTATATTTTTATTCTTAATGGTACATATTTTTCTCTTCATCAATACCACACTAAAACGTTAATTTGTCCTAAAATCAATTCACATCGCGAATATTTTCTTCCTTTGCTGCCACCTAAACATTAAAGTTTTAGAATTTTCACTCAAAATATATTTAAATATCTTTAAAATAATATAATAAACAGCTCAATTTTTTTTTTAATCTAACTATAATTAAGTTATTAAAAAATTATGATTACTCATTATAATAGAAATAAGTTAAAATATATGTATGTAAGATTTTATAATATTTTGAGTGTGCATAGCATAATTAACTAAGAATGGATGGGTAAGGTATAAATAAAAATAAATGATGTGACATGTAAGTAATTATTCCTATTAATATTAACTCATCAATCAAATTCAGCCAATATTACAATATCAAAACAAAAAAAAATCAGCCAATATTAAAACACATAAACTGGGGATTAATTGAGTTGAACTCCATTTTTAACTTAAACAGACAATGTTACTTCCATCCACGTCAAATCCCTTTAAGTATTAATAGTGGATATAGATTGCCGCATCTAGGGGTAGCAATATATGATCCGATCCGTGAACCCAACTCGAACCCGACCCGCAAATTTCGGGTATGGGCCATGAGTTTTGACCCATTTATTAAACGGGTCGGGTTCGGGTTGAGCATAATCGGGTCGAGTAGGATTCGGGTTGGGCATTTATCAAAAAATATTTTATAAACGGGTCGGGTCGACCCGCCAACCCGACCCATTTATTAATCGGGTCGGGTTCGGGTCATGGATTTTGACCCATTTAATAAATGGGTCGGATTCGGGTTGAGGCTATTCGGGTTGGGTCGGATTCGGGTTCGACCCGAACCCGACCCGCCGACCCATTTTGCCACCCCTAGCCGCATCCAAGAGGGATAATACCTTCAAGTAAATTTCACATCAACAAAACACGAAAGAGATATTACATATATATAAGAATAGGATGTCATTCGATCAATTTTGAGCGAGCCGAAAGTAACTCGGAATTAAAAATTTCGAGCTAGCTCAAATCAACTCAATTTTGAGCCAGCTTAAATCATGATTCAAATAGGCTTATAATTATAAGACTTATTCCTAGACCTTGAGATGAATAAGCTTTAAATCTCTTCTACCACTAAACCATTAGCTAAGTTGTATATAATAATATTTCATATATTTATTATATCAAAATTATTTATGTTACACATATAATTTCAAGCCAAATTGAATTATATTTCGAGTAAGCTAAAGCCAACTAGAAATTTAAAGTCCCTGGCTCATGATTTGATTCAAACTTTTAGAACCAATTTTGAGTGAATTAAAAAATCGAACGAATTCCGAGCGAGTTTCAAGTTTCAAATATTTTTAACACCCCTATACGAGAATGCACTTCAACCTAAGTAGACACATTTTAAAATAAAATCATAAAACTAATGATAATAAACTCTGCAGCTAAACATACTTAGGCTAGAGTAATTTTAAATGAATGATCGTTTTGGGAAGCTACTTAATCATGTAGCTTCTCAAAAGCTAAAGTGAATGATATTTATAGTGAACTAGGCTATTGCATAGATTGGTTAAGAATATCTCTTCTATCTTATCACCTTTCTGCCTTTCTTTCTTTGAGAATAATATGACTCATAAATATGATATCAACATGGTATCAAATGAAGTAAGCGCTATTGAAGTGTACCTCCTTACAAGGAGAATGGCAAAAATAAAGTCTAGGAGGTTTTCCCAGAAAAAAAGACTCTTAGAAGAAATTATGCTCTTTCAAGGAGGACATCAATCCGACATTGAAGTTGCTAAGTTGAAGGTATTATGTCAAAGGTTTTTTTTTTTGGATGGCATTATGTCAAAGTTTCGAGAGACATAAAATTCGAAGAAAGTTTCCTCTAATGACTAGCCACAAAATGTTTTACTCGTCACAAATCTCAGAGGAAGATCTTCCTCAAGACCAGTGTAGCATGAGCCCATGCCTACCTAAATGGTACACAACAGTGGCTTGCCCATACCTGATTTCTAACAAGATGAGAATGGTGAACAAAACTAGAAAGTTAGCTACTTGAAATCTTTGATAGCCTACGAAGACAAAGAACAAAAGAGAGATTTTTCTGTTAGCCATCTAGCAAGTTAGATCTAGAACGTAACCATTTGGCAAATTACTGCTAAAAAACCCTAAAGCTTCGAAATTCTTAATTTGCTCCCTAGCTTGTGGCAATTATAGGTGTAAGAGTTCTCTTAAAATTCTATTTGTAATCCCTTCATTTCAACTTAGATTCTTATTTTGTATGCTCAAAAATTATCGTTGAAGACTCCCAGAATTTTAAACAAGGAGTTTTCTCTGTTAACTTCGGGACGACAGTCGCCTTTATCATTATATCAAAACTTGGAACACTTTCCATCATTACACCATCATTATAATCATGAGTGCTACCAAGAAAAAAATCTCAATGATCATGAGATGCTAATTGTAACTAAATTAACCCATAATCATTTGGAACACTTTCATCATTACCATCATTATGATGAGAAGCTAATTGCAACTAATTAACCCATAATGATAACCTATTAATCATGACCATCTCCACAAATCACATTTTCGTACCATTAATTAGTATAATAATTACATCCAATCATCAACCCTCTTATGGCTCAACTCACTGTAATCTCACGCATCCTCTCTATACAAAGCTGCATATATATATATATATATAGAGAGAGAGAGAGAGAGGGAGAGCACACCACCAAAACAAACGTAGACATCAATTAGAACATGGCTAAGCTAGTAAGTTTCATGACGGCGATATCGCCGAAGAGACACTGGAGAGGGAGGAGGAAGAGAACCAGCAGCAGTAAAAGCATCAGGCTGGGGAGACAGCGTCGGAAGAAGCCAATGGTGGGTTGGGTGCTGCGGTGGTCGCGAGCCCGTTGGAAGGCAGTGGTGGAACTTTTCCGGCCGCTGAAGCTGGTGGTCATGGCAGTGGCTGCTGGCCAGGTTGTGGTGATGGAGCCTCACCTTCTTGCCCTGCCATTTGTCTCTCCCTTCCCCTCCCCTCTCCTTTAAACTCCACTTAAAGCTCCCTTAAAGCCTTAATTGGAATCATTTAGAAGGTTAAAATCTCTCAACAATACTAATGTATATTGCTTCATGTAAGTTTCTATTGAAGTAGACAAAAAAAACTTGTGTGAACTCCAAAGTGAGCTAGCTAATCAGCCTTTAGAACCTTGTTTTAGTTATTTCTAAATTTCTTCTGTATCAGTATCTTTTAATACTAGATACACAAAAGTTTATGCTAAATAAGCATGGCGATAATGTCAAAAAATTTTCTTTGCAAAAAAGATTCTTGAATAAAACGATTGCAGATCGCAGGATTCACAATGTAAGAATTATATGAATAAATTTGAAGATCTAATTAAAGAACAATAATATACACTTAATACTGAAACCTTGCAGTTTCAACCAAAAAATGGCACATCATATTTCCTAAATCAAATTGCCGAAAATATTAAATAAAAAAATATAATAAAGTTCTCATCCAAATGAAAACTAATGCATATATGATAATAAGAATATCCACACTCCAAGGAGCGATGCTCTTGGAAATAAATAGAAAAAACCACCTCAATTATAGGAGCCAGTAATACCTTTTGCCTCTGGTGTAAAGAAAGCTTCTCCATCCTGCTTCACTGGGACGAATTTTGACAAGCTCAATGACCGAAGAAAAGGGCTCCGAAAATGAATCAAATTTGAGACGCATTTAGCAAGGAATTAACTTGAAAATCAAAAAGAATGTGAATGGTGGCTATACATCATGATACTGCCTTCTCAATTCTATCCTTTTCTATTTCTCTTTTTCGTTGTTCGGCATATTGAGCAATGCCATTAGCCATTGCCTGATGACTGAAATCCATGGTCTGCGTGAGATTCTGGAATCTTGCAGGATTCGATGCTTGCAGTCCTAAGTATGAGGCTCCAAGTCAAATTTTGACATGTCAATGAACATAAACCATTTGAATTTGTTTTTCAAAATAGGACACATTTAAATTCACCTTTCATTGTTTCCACAAAGAATAAAAAAGGGTCCACTGCATCAGTGGGAGACTGCATCTCGTCATCATCACTATAATCATCATCGGAATCATTATCATCCTCATCCTCATCCTCAGGTTGCAAACCCCTCGCCTGAAATATTTTTTATTGAAAATGTAGTATAAAGTCGCTGGAAGAAACTGCAGAACATACAGGAGAAAAATTATGAAAACGATTGGTATAACAAAATCTTTTGAAGTTCCACATATGTACATAATCATTCTCAGTATGTATCGCCATGCTCGAAAGGATGTACAAACAACTACATAATTATCATCAGTTCTGTATTCAGAAAAGCTTCAAATGAAAAGGTTAGATATCCAACTTCTCATACTTGGGTTAGTTAATGGTTTGGTCCCTCCATGTGAGATTTCATGCTCGAATCAGTGACTGGCACCTTTGGTGGCAAATGCACTAGTAACTCCTTTATATAACCCAAACTCCTCTCTGTCCTATTGCTGTTGACTTGGTGTGGCGCTAAATTGTTACCAACTTGGCTTGTGCTGCAGTGCTACCAGATGTGTCCAACTACATGGCTAATTTTCACATTGGTCTTGGTGCTCTGGGAGTGTTGGAAGTTATCCTTCATTTAGCCAGGTGTTATGGTAAGGATTTTGGGGTGACACCTCCAAGAACCTGGCCTCATTGGATTTCACAAATGCTTTTAATATGGCGGATTGTGATCATTTTTTTCTTGCAGTGCAGAGGCAACGTCCACCTATTTTCCCTTGGGTTGAGACCCTCTCGATCCTTTGTTATTTGCGTTAGTCTTATACATTCTTATTCTCTATCTACAAGTCGAGTGCCAGCTTGATTTTAATGCTTGGTACCTTAATGATAAAACTACTGGAGGAGACAATGTCGATGTTGCTAAGGCAATATACATTCCCTTAAAGCACTACTGCAATTCCAACTTATTTCTTCATTTTGTTTTCGATTGCTAATATTCTCATTACATTGCATTCAAAAAAGAATGTACATCCAACCCTCATGATTAGGCTTTTTAAAGGCTTGCTCCTTTATGCTCAAACAACACCATCAGGCCCTTGTTTTGGATAAGTTTCGCATAAATACTTTAACTCTTTAAACTTAAAATACGATCTATTTAAATGTGCCTATAGGACATTAGCCTTCTTAAACCTTTTTACATTTTCTCCTTATCTTCAAAAGAAGTAAGAACCAATCTTGTTTGTCTACCTTCTCCCTTCAGTTAGTTATCCCCCCATCCCTCTCCACAATTATTATAGTCCGAAATCTCCACCAACTTCTCCATCGCAGTGTAAGAAAAGGTGATTGGAGGATTTTCATCAACTACAATTTTTTGAATGAGACAGAAGGAAGGAGAAAAAAAAGAAAAAAAATCACCTAAATTAAATTTTAAAAATATTAAAAATCTTTTTAAAAGGACCTTGTTCTCAATAAGAAGCTCATGAATAACTTCAGAGAATTGCTGAAAGTGGATGTAATCAGAATTTCCCTAAACGTGGAAGGACCCAAACATATTTGAGCACTTTAAGTTTCTATTCCATGCCATTTATCTGGAGACAGCAAAGTTTAGTAACCCAGTGGCTATGATAGGGAATGAAACCACAATTTATGAAACCAAAACAGGTGGTACAGCAAGAGATTTACAAGTGCCATGGCACAAGATACACAGGAAAGTTTCTATCAGTTACAATAGCATTTTTTTTTATTAATAGCATTGCATGCTATTAAGCAAGGTATAACCTTTGATTTTTTTTAAAATTTTTCTATGAAGATGTAAAAAGGAAAAAGGAAAGAAGGAAAAAATAGCATGAAATCTGAGAGGAGAAAGGAAAAAATATTGGAACAATGTTAATTCTCTTCCGGGAAAAATGTATAACCTGCAGTGAACAAGGAAGTTTTGCCGTACTTCATAGGTATGTGCTTAGTGCAACTTATAAGCTGATTTTCAAAACGAAACTCATAGAACCAAACAACAGATTAAAAAAAAATCCATATCAAAAGATAGGGAAACCAAAATTCCCAGAGCACATTAATAAATCAAATTAAGTAAATATTTAAGATAAACTAAGTTATACCTGTGCAGCAAACTTTTGAAGTTTTCGACTGTCTACCTCATCACCATCATCATCTTCATCCACATCATCACGCATTTCGTCTTCATCCTCATCTTCATCACTTTGAAAGCCATCCATATCATCATCTTCAAGATCATCTTCCTTATTAGATTCTGCTTGAAAGGGAAGACATGAATCAAGTGATAACAAACAATGCGCATTCATAAGCTCCAAATGAAACAAAAAATAGTAGGGAAATAGAATATACCAACAAGCGGAAATAGAGAAGTAACTGATTTAAAAGGAGCAGGATTTGATAAAATTCAAGATCATATATTAGTTCGTCATATCACCTGCAACCTGATCCTTAAAAGCAACAAGCAACTCAAGAGCTGCATAGAACACTCGGCCTAAAGCTTCTGCTGGCAATTGGTTCTCAGCAAGTGTCAAGAGTGAAATTAACCCCAAGCAGCATACCTTCTTTTCATACTCCCTGAAACAAACAGCAACTTTAGGTAGAGATAATGGTTCAAAAGCATAAGGCAGTTTGGAGGGAAGAAAAAGAAATTTTGCGTACCTTCTGAAGTTTGCTTTGGAACCATTCTTCTTAACCTCTTGGAGCATATGAAACCACTGATTGAAAACTTCTGATGCAACACCGAACTTTTGCAGTATCCCAATGGTAAAAGAAGTATTGTAATAAAGAGCATCAGCAATCTGCAAGACAAAAAAGATGATATATTAAATGAATAAGAATTCATATAAAAACAGGGTTAACTTGCACCTGGGAACCTAAGGATAGATAGACAATGCAAATTAGTTTCAATGTTTAAAAATCCTCAATTTAAATCCCTCAACTTCCTTTTGGCCGCTATTAGGTCCTTAAGATCGGCTCCACCATTTGCTAGGTCCTTCTGGACAGAAAACATCTATCTTAATGGAATTTTTCTGAAAAGCAATTTTAAAAACCAAAATGCCCCTCCAACTCCATTCTTTCCCTCCACTGGCCTTTTCCAGAATATCCCAAGATCTCAACAGGCAAAATGGTAATGTGCATTGATTTTAGTGGTGTTGTTTGCTTCGTAACCTAACAAAAATGGAAAACCAACCCGAGGGAGCTATGTAAGAGATTTTTATAAGTTGAAATCAGTTTGCAATGACCCTCTAACCTCATGGCTTGAATGCAACTTACCCTAACAAAAACATGTTGTGTAGCACATGTATTAGATTGAATGAATGAAAAATGAAAAGCACAATGGAAGCTTTCAAGTGTATAAGGCTCTCATGATGATATGACATGAACAAGTTTGGGGGGAAACTCCTATTCTTCTATAGTTTACAGGGGGAAGGAAGAAAAAGGTACATTTGATCTTGTCTTAGTTAAGAACCAACTTTAGGATTAGTTGATCCTGGTTGACTTTGAGGCTCAGTCAACTACAATGCAGAAAAGGTAATTGATTCTTGGAAAAGAGAATGAACTTCGAAGAAAAGAAATTACACCATAAAAATGTTGCTACAAACATATTCAAGATTTTTGAGCTAAAGTAGGTAAGGTGGAGTTGCTTGGATGGTAGATTTATCAGTTTCAGAGTCTTTGATCGATGCAAGTAAAAATTAGGATTTGAACTTTGAATACACAATATCAGAATTTGATCGCCTTACATGTAACTGTCCCAAAAATTTATTTCTTGAAAGAGGGATGGTTAGGAATTAACTTAGTTAAGACTGGGCCTCACAAAAGGCTGTACCAAACAGTCTATATGTTCATATAGTAAACAAAAAAACAACAACAAAATATTATCCATCTTAGCAGCACTGAAATTTTCAAGAAACTAACAATTCTTTTTTTGACTATACCTGCAGGATACAGAAAGAGACACTGGAAAAGGAAAACAAAAAGATCTTGTTTTCAATGGAAGTCCTGCTTCCCAACCAGAACTTACTAACATTACCACTTCTAGACATAATGTCCTACATAACATAGGAGACGAGAGAAGTTCTAGGCCCCCCTTCATCCACATTTTTGAGTTTCATTGGAACTTGGCCTTGCCATATAACACCATTTTAGTTTCATGGTAATGAAAAGAAGTGGCAACTCTATTCATCTTGAAATACACCAGTTTACTGATCTTGAAATCACACAGGTAAGAAACCAAGGTCGATCGTTCAAACTACCAAGCAAACTAGAAGCACTCTTATAGTGCATGCCAACGCTACATATGTTCAGACAGTTAATTTGCAATGACATTAAAAAAACATAATACTTGATAGTTATCGTGAAAAAGAAACCATAGTTACATTTAAACTGTACAACTTTGAAGCCTAGCATTACCTCTTCGATCTTTGGATATGATAGGACACACACAGGATTGAACTTTTCATTTGATGAATTGGCATGATATTCGGTTTATCCGATGCAGAGTTAATGAAGTACAAATCCTAGCAAACATAGTGGAGATGGACTAGTCAATCAATCAAAGGACACAGACAGACAAAGCAGGCCTAATACTTTAACATTAATTGTCCCATCTAGCCACTCTCTTCTATTAACATCGAACACCACCCCAAGAAAAAAGCTCATTCTAGGATTATCTTTAAATGGTGAAATACCTTCTGTAAAGTTGCAATAAACAAGAGTGGGATAGAGAACGTGGTAAGTTAAAAAGAGCCCACCCATCGAAGAATCATGGCATTCTTTCCACTTCTTTTGAAGTGCGAGCTGAAAAAAGCCCAATCCACCCAAGACCTACAGCATTCTCTCCACTTCTATTGAAATGCGAGCCACAGATAGGAGGTAAGTATTCACAAAATAAACAAAACAAGGATTTCCTCACCACTTCTATAAGGAGACCTCTAAAAGAAGATTTTTGTGTACGTTGAAGGCATTCAATTGTAATTCGCAGATATGGTTCAACCCACTGATCCACTTGACCTCTGCAATTCTGAAAAATGACTTGAATAAGTTTTGGTGCAGAGATATCGTTATCCTCCGTGTTTTTGTCAGCCATAATCTGCATAATTTTTTCTGTCACCATGCAGATTCTTCAATATCAACTATTAAAGATCTTCACAAAGTTTTACAAAATTCCAAAGCAAAAATGCATAGACAACAGAAGTTAGAGAGAAGATTGCAAGAAAAGAGGCAAAAAAATAATTAATGCTAATCTTGACACTTTGATTTTGGTTATAATGTTGCTAGCTCTAAATATTTGGCAATAAAGAATTTGCGACAATTTTAACATGTGCTACGACTAAAAATAATAAAACTAACAATAGAGTCAATTGACAATATAAGGAGAATGTTTCAGGACCATCTGTTAAAGATAAAATAATAAAAAAAATACACTTCAGTAGCTTGTACATGTGCAGCGGAGAATAAAAGAAACACAAGTCATCGAGATACTATTCACTGAATATTTTAAAAAAAGCTTAATGACATATAAAAATACGGTCTAAATTTGGCATAAATAAGCTCTCACTGGTATAAAGGTACAAAAATCCAGCAAAATAATTGGGATAACATTTATTGAAGATAAATTCTTTGACATTTTATACGTCCAGATTTCCAATCTTGAATTCTTCTTGCTATATCTACCAAATCGCATAAATGGTTAGTCTAACTCATTTTTCATCGATCAAAACTTGATTCAACCAATTTCTAATGATGTCCTAAGTACTCATATGTATGATCCAAACCATCCAATCACTACAAGGATAATCTTACATCAATTCTATTAAAATAAAAATAATAAACAATAAAATTAGTCTTTAATTAAGCTCCTTATTGTACCAAAGGTTTGCTCTTTAATCTAGATCACTCCAACATTCTTCAAATTAAGCTTGATTCTACTCTTAAGCTTCTTTTACTTCAACCATGTCTGGAACACCAAGTTAGCAATAAATCTTTAAGCCTACAAATATTAAACTCAATAAAAGGATCAATTCACCACTAATTTAAATATGGTGACGAACATCAAAACACATGTAAACATTAATCACAAGGGAGGAACCAACAATATTGATTCATCTATGACAATTAATCACAAAGTTGATCGAGCTTTGACAGAGTGCAGTTTTCGTTTATTGATCTGTCGATCTATTAATTGATTGATCTCCAACGATTAATTGCTTGATGATCAAGTAGTTTATCAAAGACAATGTAGCAGCAATTTTTATTAGCCATTGAAAACCTTCTTCCCAATTATTTGAGGCCAATTAACGGAGAGCTAATCCTTTTTGTGCAAAAGTAATCAAAGTTGATTAAGGAAGGATCAAGTGCTTATTTGGTGATTCATTCTCTCCAAGCTTTTCAAGGTGTGACCCTAAGAAGGAGAGATGTTAATTTGTTTGTACTTATTTATTCTTGTATTGATTTGGGTTTTTATTTTTCCTCATTTGATTAGTAAAGACAACCTCTCATTAGGGTAATTAGAGAAGATGCCTTGTGATTCTTTCATATTAAATGTGAAGAGGGCATGTAATGTGTGATCTAAGAAATGTCAAATTTGAGTCCCTTATTGTATTGATGAGGGGCCCTTGTGTGATAAAAGAGGTGCTTATTGTGTCTATTGCCCTTACTAGTGAGAAAAGAGGATCTCTATAGGGAGATAAAGGGGGATTTGATTGTGCGAGTTCTTCCAACTTTGACCAAAAGAGTGTTTCATATATTGGATAGTTAGATCGGGTTTGAACGAATGTAGGCTCGGCATTGAGCCAAACCATGTTATATTTTAGCCTCATTTATACTTGCATTTTTATTATTGCTTTCGAACTTATATTGTTTATCTTATTGCTAATTTGCTTTTGAGTAATTGTGTTATAGTTATGGTAAATTAAATATTTAATTAGCTCATTGCGCCTATTCACCCCCTCTCCAGACTCATACAATCCTATACGATTGTCTAAAAGCTAGGCTTGTAGCAAAAGAATACACTCAAATATATGACATCAACTAAATGTTATCTTTTTCCCAGTAATCAAGATAACTTTAGTGCATCTATTTCCTACTCGAACAGCAATGTGTCAATAGCTATCAGGAATACATTTCTCCATAGAGACTATGATGAGGAGATTTATATCGAATAACACCTAGGTTCATTGCCCAAGGAGAGTTTAGAGCCTTTAGACTAGCCTACAAGATAAAATAATCATTATATGATCTTAAGCAATAGCTTGCAAAATGATGAAATCACTATATGATTTTGAGTAATATCCTCAGGATTGGTTTGGTAAATTTAGTTCAATGATTTAGTTTGGCATGTCTCGCAGCCTGTTAAATCACTTTGCATTCCATGAGACATCAAACTTAAGGCAGTACATAAATCGAACATTTGATGACAACTTGATGTTTAATTAAATAAAAGTTTGTTCATATTTAAATCATCAAAATTAATAAACGAGCTTGAACAAAAAATAAAAGTTTGATTGATAAATGAACGAGTTTGAACATATTAGCGTTCAGTTCGTTAATGTTCACGAACTGTTCATATGAAGTTCATGAACATGTGATTATATGAGTCGATATGATGCTTTTTATAGCTCAATTAATGGCTCTTTTAAAAAGTTTAGTATATTTTGTTTATTAATAAGAAAACATTTATGAATCATAACAATAAGCCTATTCATGAACACATTGACATCCTTGATATATAAAAGCCTACCTATAATTTTCGTGCTAGTAAACTCAAATATATATGAGCTAGTTCGTGAACACATTAGTGAGCTTGTTTACAAATTACATAAACCAAGCCCAAACATGCCTTTATGTTCGTGAACCAAACTCGAACAAGTTTTAGCTCGATTTTAGTAAATGAGCATGAAATTAAACAAATCATTACTCGGTTCAGCTCGGATCATTTATAGCCCTAATAAGACTCTAGAAGGTAAATCCTTTCTATTCTCTATGTGAATGACATCCTTATCAAATGGAATGACACTAACAAGATCTTCAAACTAAAAGGCCATTTGCATTAGGCCAAGGATCTAGGAGATTTAAAGTACTTCTAGGCATCGAAGTTGCTGACACAGGGAGAAACATACATATCATAAATGAAATGTCTTACACACGTTCAAGGAGGCTGGCATGTTAGGCACTGAACCAGTTGACACTCCAATTAATATCAAGCCAATGCGATCCAAGATGATATCACAGACTAGGACAAACTCAACTACTTACAATAATTAGACATGTTTTACTTTTTGCAAGTTTTATCATTCAATTTCTTGGGTCCTATTGTGGGGCATTTGCAGCAGCTTTAAATATCACATTCTATGTCCCAAATGTAAAGGTATTGTCCGCTTTGGCTTTAGGGGACTGCGTGACTTAGGTATTCCTAGGGAGATCACCCATCCCAGTATTATTCCAACTCAAGTACACTTAAATGCAAAGAGTTTCACATTATTAACTTCATGATTTTTGCCTTAAATGGTATCTCTACTATTTGAGAAGAAACTCTCATCTCTTTTCGATGTAGCATAATTTATTTCTGTACCTTTCTCACTACTCATTATCCAGCCTAAAAGACCATCAGGAGCTACAATTTGCTTCAGTAATTCTCTTCTCTTGGGACATCACTCAGTGATCACTCCCTGCTCTCTTTGGCCACAAGAACATCAAAAATTCTCTAATACCTCAAGGCAACTCCCAAAAAAAAAAAAACACATGTATGGTACTTGTGACCATCTTTAGGTGTGAGGATATATAGACGGGTTCTCTGATGCCTCAAGGCAACTCCAAAAAACAAAAACACATGTATGGTACTTGAACCAAACATCTCTTAAGCTTTTGAGAGGCACTATGATTGAGTATATTTGTTAACAAGCCCGGACTTCATAATATTTGTGCACTAGCTTGATGGAAAGTGTAAAGGACTTGAATGAGATTATCATATATACATTTATATATATATATATTCCAAATTATAGTATTAGGTGAAGGACCACTAGACCCGCATTCATGTCTTCCTGCACATTTCATACTAAAATTCAATCAGTCAATCTGAAACCTAAGTTAACTAAAATCCACAACGGGTAACTCGCTTCCAATAAAGTAAGCCAAAATGAACTTAAATATGCTAAATTTCAGTTCTGTAATTAAATTCAGCCTAGTAAGTATAATCAATAAAAACTATTAAATTTGGCTAGTTCAATAAACTGAAACACTCAAGTGTAAAACCCACTTCAAACTTTTTTTTTCTTTTTTCTTCCAACTTCAACTTTTATTCTTCACTAGAAAAAAATTTCATCAAATTAATCAGTATTTTTAAATTTAAAGGCACCTTGATATACATAAATATGCAAAACAAACATTGTAGAAGAGTTCAAAAAGTCAGACAAGCTCCAATATTACTAAAGATCATTAAAAATAATAAATGACACAAAACTATCCAAAAAAATCAATTTGATCACGTAGGACAAGAATCTTTCAAATGATAACAGAAACTGGACGTTATGTAATTTCATGATATCACTTTGAGTATCATCCTGTGAAAAACTTCCGATGCATTTTACTGCAAGTATTTTTTAGTCTACACCTTTCCCAGTGTCTGATCTCAAAATCAAGGATATAAAAGATGAAAAAATGCAGAATATTACAAGACCATATGGTATTATAATACAAAGAAAAAATAACTCACAGAAGAAAGCATGTTCCAAAGGTCTTGCTGGTAATCAGGCTCTTTGCATGAAATAAAATGCGCAGTGCCTCTGGATATGTAATTGTCCAGTGGGATAAGAATATCTGCATTGAAGTAGCTCGAAGCATCAACAAAATCAGTCATAAAATAAATAAGAAGAAAATTCACAGAGAATGCCCACAATAGGTCAAATGTACTTAATCCAAGTACTTCTAGCATATAATGAATCAATAGTCTGCTATTGTTTTTTTAACATATGGCTATTAGTTTTGCTCGAAGAGCGAAGAACGCTCAAAAATTGAATCAGAATTTGGATCGAATCCAGCTTAACTCAACTCAAACAAGCTGACTAATGAGCCATTTTTTGGCTCAAGATTTTTATTAATCCAATTTTAAGCTAGCATAGGATTGGATCGAGACAGCCCGAAATCGAATCTATTAAAAAAATAAAAGATATATATATTTATATATGTAATTAGATTTAGTATGTCAGTTTTTTGTAATAGTTTAATGGAAGGCTTTACTAAAATTCTCTCTAAAACTTTTATTCAAACTATGTTTATTGTAGGTTAATTTTCTTTGTTTTTATTTTTAAACATTTTAGGCCCCGTTTGTCTAGTAGTTTAAAATTAACCTGGTTTAATTTTAACCAGGCATATCACATCACACATAAAATTTAATATTAAAAATTAAATTTATTTCACATCCTACACATATTACTAAAATAATAACTAACTTATATCACATCCCTCACATATTCCAATATAATAACTAACTTTATATCACATCTCTTACATATCCCAACATAATAATTAACTTTATTTCACATCATTCACAACTTTCAATAAAAAAAATATCTCTTTCCAAATTTAATTTTAACCTTCTTAAATTTAACCTTACAAACAAACACACCCAAATCAAAATAAATGACCATATTTTAAGTTGATTGAATGACCAAATATATTTACACATAAAATTTTAATAAAAATTGAAAATTAATCGAAAGTTGAATCGATCTTGAATCGATAACAAATAAGTCAGATCTAACTCGGATCGAAATCAGATAGAACTCTTCTCGTTCATTCTTTGGATCAAATAAAAAATTTTCAATTTAATCTTAAGTTGAGGTTGAATGGACTCGAGATTAGATCGTTAACAATCATAAACAAGCATAAAACTTTGTAGAATGCTAAATTGAACAAAAGAAACATAGTGAAATAAGTTAAACTGCTATTTATCTCTTTTATTTTTAGATTGCAATGTCATTGAATACTACAAATTGCAACACATATAGTATCTTAGATTAGCCCTCGTTTGGTTGGAAGGCAATTTTTGGGTTAAAGAGTACATATTATTGTATGTGTATGATATGAAATAAATATATTTTAACATTAAAATTTATATAGAATGTGAAATGAAATTGACTTTTTATAAAATATATGTCAGATATGAAATAAACTTTTATATAAATGTTTGTATTAAATGTGAAATAATAATTAAAAATTTATTAGGCTAAATTTGATCTTAAACCAACCAAGGTCTAAATGTCAAGAATGTGTACTTCCTAGGCATTCCAACAATCTGCAACATAAATCAAACACTTCCCCTTCAAGTCTCGTCCATTAACTTCAACTCATCACATGAATTTAAACAAAAACTTAGATACCTCCATAGCATATTTAGAGCATCATCATTCCACATATAAAGAACCATCAAGCCAATAACCATCATAGATATCATGATGCCAAGACCCAACAATTCCCACCTAAAAATAAACTCATTGTGCAAACATTACTTAGACCTTTTACAATGCTAGTAAAAAAAAGTCACTTGTGATCACCACTACTCTAATATCTGTATGATGGCTTTTATTCATTACCACCATAATAATTGAAGCACAAAACTTTTAAGAACCTCGTGTGCGCAGAAAAGAAGAAAACAAGTTCAGTACTTTTTTTTTGATAGGTAATAACCTTAGTACTTAGACCAAAATACAACTAAAAAAGTGAGTGCTAGACATCAAACATGCCATGACAGTGCTTGTACTCATACAAGAAATGAAGCAAAATCTTAAAATTCACAGGGTATAGACTAAAATCAATTTCTTTGCTTCGGCTCTTACATGTTTTAGCTTGAATAGCCCTTCTTATGGGCAAAGAAGATGGGTGAGATGGTCGCCATGTGGCATTAAAGTTGTTCGAGTTTGTTACATGATTGCATCAAGGTAATATTTAGTGATCTATAGGCTAGTCTTGCCAAAGTTTATGAATCAGCAACTCTCTCCACCGAAACAATGAAATATATAACTAGGATTTGTTAAACAAATTATACATAAGTCCCTTAGATTACATAACAAACACATCCATGTCCTTAACACTTCCCTTGAAGCTGGTGTGAAGATATCATGAAGTCCCAACTTGTTACAAATATATCTAATCCTAATCCTCCTCAAAGATTTTGTTAACAAGTCCGCTAACAAATTATTGAAACTAACAAAGGATATTATTACTTCTTTGGGCTGAACTTTCTCTTTGATGAAGTAACAATTAATCTCTATCTGTTTTGTTCTCTCATGAAAGACTAGGTTGGAGGCAAAGTGCATAGCCACCAGATTATCACAGTAAAACGTTGTAGGCTCATTTTGGCCAAATCTGAACTCCTTCATCAATTTCTTAAGCTATACAAGCTCATATATCGCATGTGTCATTGTTCTATACTCTGCCTCAACAGTAGGCCTTGTCATATTATTTTGCTTTTTATTCTTTCAAGATAAAATGTTTTCTTCTAACAGGATGAAATAGCCTGATGTTGATCTCTAATTTGTTGAAGAACTTGCCAAATCTATATATGTATATCCCATTATCTGAAGATGGCCACGATTCTTGGCAAAAAAGTCCTTTTCCACAAGCTGTCTTGAGATATCTAAGAATCCTCAAAGCTGTATTCCAATAACTCTTGTAGGGAGAGCTCAAGAAATTGACTAATCACATTTACAATAAATGAAATATCGAGTTTAGTTATTGTAAGGTAATTGAGTTTTCCTACAAATATTCAATAACATTCTAGATCAGCTCCCTCTGGTTGGGCACAAGTTTGACATTAGGATCCATAAGAGTATCAACTGATTTAATACTCAACGTGCTGGCCTAGTTGAATATATCCCAAACAAACTTTCTCTGTGATATATTTATATTTTCCCCAGAGCAAGCAACTTTAATGGCTAAAAAATATCTCAAATCTCCCAAATCTTTAGTATGAAACCGTTGACATAAATAGACTTTAAGCTGAAGATCCCACCACTATCATCTCCTCTGATGATGATGCTATCTACATAGACAATAAGAAGAATCCGCTTTCCAGAATTTGATATCTTGTGGAATACCGATTGATCTGACACACTATGGGATATAGCAAATTGAATCATAGTCAAACTGAATTCACCAAACCAAAACCAGGGATATTGCTTCAGACCATATAGGGACATCTTTAGCTTGCAAACTAATCTGGCCTCCCCCAAAGTAATAAACCAACGTGGTTGCTTTATCAAAACTTCTTCATCCAAGTCACCATGAAGAAAAGTATTTTAGATGTTGAGTTGATATAAAGACCATTGAGAAACTGCTGTTAGAGTGAGCAATAGATGCACTAAAGCTATCCATGCTACTAAAGATAGCTATGAAGCACCGATACTTCGTGGAGCCTAACGTATCCGTATCGGATACTGATACTCCCCGATACTCCACCGATACGTATCCGATACGCCACGTGGCGTATCGATTTTTATTTTTAATTTTTAAAAATCCGATACTCGCCCGATACTTGCCCGATACTTGCCCGATACTTGCCCGATACTTTTCGATACTTCTAATTAAAGAAAAAATGTTGAAACAGTTGGTTTGGCCTACACGATAAAAAATAAAAAATATATTATACATAAAACACAACTCATGCATAGACTCAAATAATAAGATTGAGAGATATACTGAACTCACACAATTGGGATTACAAAATGCTTAATGCACGCTAGTGTTTTGGCAATAGAAAAAGAATTTGGTACTTGCAAGCAACTGTATTATCTAGTTTTTCTATATCAACTATGTTATCTTTGCTTCTGTTAGACACCGATCACTTTCTTTTTACTTTAATTAAGTTCATATTATGAAAACGATAGAACTTTAATCTTTTTTATTTTGTTTATTTATTTAGTTAACACTCAGAGAGATGAGAGCATATATCTATTTTAACTAGATTAATATATATGAATTTATGTCATATTATCTATGTTATTTTCAATTATATGTCGTTTGCATTGAGCTAATTAGTTTAAATCGGATTTAAATTAAAACTGAAACTAATTTACTGAAATATATTTAAACTCTCATCTCACTTAGATGATCTGTGATAGGTTGAAAGTAATTAAATAAATTTAAAATATTATTTTAATTTAAAATTTTTTAAACTCAATAGTTGTTGAAGGATATTTTTTTTTTTGTAGTTCAATTGTCTAATATTTTTTTAGTGATATTAATAATGTTTAAAAAAATATAATTTAAAAAAAATTTAAAAGATATTTTTGAAAATTATAACAATAAAATGTATAAAACTAGTATAATCTACCATAGATTTATATCTTAAATATGAGAATATGACGTATTATACATAAATATAACAGTTGTATCCTGACGTATCCGTATCCTACTTTTTTTAAGTTTGGCGTATCATTGTATCTGTATCGTATCGTATCCGTATCGTCGTATCGTACTCGTGCTTCATATAAAGATAGTAACCATATAATCTATGCCATATATCTGAGTGTAACCTTACTATAAGTCTAGCCTTCAAATGATCCACTAAACTAGTGAGAGAGATCTTCACAGTATATACCCCCTTGCATCCACCTGTAAACTTCCCGGGTGAAGAGAGACTAGATCCCATGTGCCATTAAAGTGAAATGCTGACATCTTATCTATCATAGCCTATTGCCACCTTAGATAGGACAAGGCCCTTGATAATGACATGGGAATAAATACAAATGATAGAGAAGAAATGAAAGAAAAGTAGTTTGAAGATAATGGAGCATAAGATATATAGTGAGAAAGAGGAAGTGAAGTAGTGCATTAACGAGTATCCTTCCTAAAAGCAATAGAAAATTCAAGAAAATCATGGTCAGAGATAGTGAAATTCAGGACTAGAGAGGTATTAGTAATGGCAATGGAGTTCTCGGAAATAGGAGCTGTTGCAGCTGCCTTAGGCCAAGATCGTCGACTATATACCTATAGTGATTTAGTCGCTGACACCACTAATTCTATAGAGGAAAGTGAATGAATGGATAAGGGTACAAAAACTGGAAGTGCCTTTGAAATGACTTTTGATGTAAGTAGATTCAATGGTAAAAAAGGGAGTAGATTCAAAGAAAGTTACATTGGTTGAAGCAAATATACAATATAACTTAGAAGAAAAACAATGATACTCTTTATGAAGATGGGAACACCCTAAAAATATACACTTGATTGATCGATATAACAACTCATTCCCACAGGGAGATAGAAGATGGACAAAATAGGTGCAATCAAATACACAAGAGGGAAACTATAAATTACATCTTTAGGAAAGAAAATGGAGAATGAGATCTGATTATGAAAAACAGAAGAGGGCAAGCGATTGATAAGATAACATACTGTAAGAATTGCGTCATGACAAAATCTAGGGAAACCCTATGTGAAGTAGTAGGGAAACTCCTATGTGAAGCAGTAGGGTACGTGTAATCTCAACTAAATATCAATTCTTTCATTCAACAATACCATTTTGTTGACATACATATGAACAAAAAAATTGGTGAAACATATATAAGATTAAAAAGAATTTGAGGAGTACTCTTTTACATTATCACTACATAATATATGAATTTAAATATCAAATTTTGTTTTGATTTCAACACAAAAAGAAGTGAATATAGAAAATAGCTCAGAACAACTCTTTATTAAGAACAGCTATATAATAAGAACAGCTATATCATTCTTGAATATCAATGAAAGTAATGAAGTATTTGAAACCTAGTTTAAAAGTGATACGATTAGAACCACAAACATCTGAATGAATCAAAGCAAATGGAATTGAAACACATTTATTGATCCGACTAGAGACAGTAAATCTACAATGCTTTTCCAGTTGGCAAGACTGACACTCTAGATTTCTAAGATTGGAAAGATCAAGTACCATTTTTTGTAAATTCTGTAAAGCAGGGTTCCCAAGATGACTATGAATCTACAATAGAGTAGTTTCAATCACAAAAGCTGAAAGTGTAGGATTCACAACTAGATGGTACAATTCTCGAAACTCATATCCAGTGCTAATTACCATTCCAATTTATGAATCCTGAATACAAACATAATTAAAGGTAAATGTTATAGAGTAGTTCAAAGACTTAGTAAGTTTGCTAACAGATAATAAACTCAAAGAAAACTTAGGCAAATGAAAGATAGAAAATAGTAGTAATAAAGAAGTAAGAGTAACACTATTGATTCCTTTTACTGATGATACAAATCCATCAACAAGTGTGATGATGGTATTATGTGGAGGCTTTTTGAGGTAAATGACAGAGATGGCATCATACATATACTCTGAGGCACCTGAGTCAAGAACCCAAGAGATAACACTAGCAATGTAAGAAAAGCATATTGTGGATGTGCTCTCTTGGGCCAAGGCGGTTACAAAGTAAGAGGTATTTCTCTGAGAAAGCTATAATTGAAGAAATCTATAATACTCCTAGACAGAAATAGAAATAGTAGATTTGGCATTGGAAGGGCAGCTCCCAAGAAGTCCATTTTGTATTGATAGTCAAGATTGCACAGCATCACGTGAGCTTGAATGTTCTCTAGATTGAAGGTGATGATGACGATGTAGTATAATGGAAGCACAAGTAGCAATGTCACAAAAATTTGAAGCCATCTATAAAAAAGACAAAGTTGAAGAGATCATATCCTCTTTGGTGGGCTGATTGCCTCTTTCCCTATAGGCTATATTTATAGAAAAAAAAGGAGATAAAGGAAGCGTGCTATGAGCAAATGACCGCACACAGAGAGATGGCGCAGTGGCTTAAAGAGTTGGTTGAGATCCCACTCTCAACACCAGAGGGTTGTACTACGATTCAATGATTGCACAGAGAGATGACAATTGCTTAGTCTTGAGAGGATTCATTGCGATCCAACAAACTGAAGAGGAAGTTGGGTAGAGATTAGGTCACTGGATCAGTCCACGTGATTAGGAAAGCACACTCATGGAAGAGGAGGAGATTTGACAGATTGGTCACTGGATCAGGCCGTGTGATCGAAGATGCAATAGAGATGGATTGCTGTGATGGGCATTGATCGGTCTGCGGCAAACCTTGATCTCAAACCCTAGATTAGGCTTTGCTCTAATACCATGTCAAAGTTTATGAATTGACTGTTGTTTTCGCCAAAACAACGAAATATATAATTAGGATTTATTACACAAATTATACATGTCCCTGGGATTATTTAACAAACACATCCAAGTCCTTAATAGGTCTGAAACCTTGTTTTAAACTGGATTACACCTAGGTCATTTAACACATCTATGATGCAGATGAACCTGAGAAAAATATGTATAAACTATAAACAATGGCAAAATAAAAGAGGAAAAGGTTTAGGATCATTAAAATGTGGTACCTACCTATTATGATGCAATATAGCAACTTAAAGACATGATCATACAAAGTGCCATAGAATGCATGATTTTAATAAACCTGCAAATCCTTGATAAAGCCTGAAATTCTAATCTAGATCAAAATGTGGCACCTACTTTATACACATAAAGAAAAAATATTTAAACAAATAATTCATTTGAAAAAATAATAGAATCATCTTCAAGCAATGCAAGTAGAAATCAAAAAGATAAAATGCAAAAACATATCAAAGAACCTCAATTATGCCCCAACAAAAAAAAAAGAAAAAAACCAAGGTCACATGTGTAAAGAAGAAACCAAACAATTATCCAATGGAAAGCCAAAGAGGAAACAAGATTTTAGTCAACAAGTTCAATGGTATCATGCACAATAATAATAAGTTTCTAAAAAGTGCTATGGAATTAGCGATTTCAATGAACATGCAAAACACTTCAAGACGCCATCTATTTATAGACAATAAGCATACAGAAGTTGAAAATGATAATGCAACCAATAAGGGTTAGAAAAGAGAGAAAACTTAAATTTCTCGAAATAGAAAAATGTATCCAAGTATCTTCAAGAAGTGCAAACAGAATTGTTGCACAAAAGTTGAAGAACCTTGGAAAATAGTTTTATGCCTGCAACGGAACCAAGGTGGCACATGAAAGAATAAAGCCAGATGGTTCTCTCAAAGGCAAAAAAAGTTGAATTTTAAAAAAGAAATAAGTTTGAGAACAACAATTTGAATGGCTATCACACAATGATCACAAACTCCTTAAAAGAGCACCATAAAGCAAGATTTAGATAATCAAACAAAATAGTAACGAGACAATTGTTGAGGAATGAAAATATTCAACCAACCATCAAATAAAAAAAAATTCTATATATTAAAAGACAAAGATATCTTTAAAAAATAATGACATATGCCAAGTATAAAGAAGCCAAAAAAATTGTTATGAGTCTAGTTAACAAAGTAAAGGCTACATCATTTGATCAGTTGGGTGATTTGGTACTAAGGATGAAGATCCAAAACTTTTAAGGCAAACATAAAAATATCAATTTTAAGGTTAGAAGTTTTAAGCATGAAGATAATAGAATTTTACTTTTAAAAAAATGTCAAAAAAGATGAAAATGTTATTGCTTGAATCCAATTTTTCAAATTAAAGCTAAAACAAAGTAGTAGCACCAACAATGATCTCCAGCATTCATTGAGGGTCCATTGTTGGCACTTTTCTATGATAGAATTGATCAAGATCATACATCAAAAGAAGCTTTGCAATTAACGTAAGATTCTTGTACTATCACGAAAAGAAGATCCAATCATTCATCAACAAAATCCACTAAAGGATGAAAATCACTATTCATCTTGCAACGAATCACCAACATGGCAGCTTCCGTTTGATCTAAGTGCTAGCATCCGCAGCTCAACCAAAGAAAGAACCAGCGAAAAACGTTAGCTAATTGCCTAAATGTTCTCGCTGGCACCATCCATTAAAACATATCGCCAACCACCGCCTTATGCATATTAATACCCCCATTTGCAATGAAGAAAGAGCCTTTCAATGAAGAGAATTCAAAGAAGTTGTCACCGGTGAGACCTCTATTCTCCTAGTGGAAATTATCAAATGTAGCAATTGATCGAAGATTGTCATCAGCGAACATTTTTCTTCTCTTAATGATCTTTGATTAGACTTGATCATTAAACTGACTGTAGCATGTACCAAATGGTGATCAAATTCCATCAAAGATTGACTGATTAAAACAAGATCTGCTTCATCAGGAAACTTATTTATCCGTTATGCGAGAATGAAAACGTCATATTATAAATCTATGTGTTTCTAGTGCTTTTAATTTCGAACATTTCATTATTGATAAATTTAAGTATGTTGCAAAATGGATTCGCTTAAATTTAAACGTTATGCGAGAATGAAAACGTGTTTGTGTAAGTGAAGAACAAAATTGTATAAAATTTTCATTACCTGTTGAAACTAGATGGAATTCACTTCATCATTTATTTGAATCGCTCCTACCATACGAAAATTTACTTACTGCTTTTTACAATTCGTATACAGTTAACCATGACCTTCAATTGTGTTCATATGATTGATTTTTTTTGAAAAAATTTTTCGAGTTATTATCAATTTTTAAGGAGTCTACTGAAAGTTTTTCAGGTTGCTTCGCCTTATCTGTCTTACGTTTTTCAAATGTTTCAAAAAATTTTAGAGTTTAGATCAGATCCAATTCTTCAAACTTTTATTGCTGATATGGAATTAAAATTTAAAAAATATTGAAAAAAAATTCTACTTTTATATTCAATAGCTGCTATGCTTGATCCCCGCCAAAGGACCGAAGCTGTTGAAACTTTTACGCGAAATATTCTGATTTCTTGGGAAGTAATACTGATGCTGAAAAAGCATCAGTTTTTACAACTCTCCAAAATTTATTTTCTCTTTATTACAGCGAGCAGGTTGTGAGTAGAAGTATGCAACGTGTGTAGATACAAGCAGGAACACAAAAAAAGCTAGGCATTTTTAATGTTCTTAGGTCGGCAGCGGCGAAGATATCTCTTACTTCAGACAAAGGAAAAGCAACTGCTAGCGAGCAATCTACAACACAGAGTCAAGCCCTTGCAAATTTGAACGAGTTACAGTTTTACTTACACCTCGGGGAGAAATTTAATGATGATATGAGCTTATTGGAGTGGTGAAAAAGCTCATCAAAACAATACCCCGTTTTATTTGCTTTGGCACGAAATGTTCTAGCAGCCCAAGCATTAACTGTAGCTTCTGAATCAGCCTTTTCCATCACAGAAAGAATAATAGGAGACTATAGAAGCAGTTTATCTGCGGTAACCCTTTGCATGCTTACTTGTCTATAGGATTGGTTTGCTGTCGATTCAAGAAATCAACAGTACAATTTCGTGGATGAATTCAAGGATAAAAGTTCAGAAGAAGAGTACTCGAGAAGAATTCTTTGTATTACGATGAATAATTTTTTTTATAATGCGAAATATTTGTAATTTTGTACAAATTACAATTTTTTTTGTAAAATTTTTTATTAATATTAATAACATTTTTTAGAATTTTTTTCTTTTTTATGCTAATTTTTTTAGAAATGTTAAAAATATAAGATATTTTTTATAAAATATATACAAATATATATTTTTTAATTAATTATACGCGATTGACCTGACCCGACCCAAATACATGGATCCGAATCGGACTCAGACCGGAACTAAGTTAGGTTAACCGGTTCCGGATCCGATCCAAAACCGGTTGGAACCGAACCGGACCGGACCTGGAACCGGTAGAACCGGATCGGAACCGATCCGGTCCGGTCCGGTCCGGTTAGCAGCCTGAGGTAGTGAGCTAGAATGTAATGGCAATTGTTGGTTTTCATTATAAATTTCAATTTGTTACCACTAGTTAAGAAGGCTCCACATCAAACAAGATTGTATTACGTTGGGCTCTCGATGAGACCACCTTTTCAGTGCACAGAGGTATGGACCTATTGTTGGAAAAAGTCCAAAAAACTTTCGTATATGACATATCCTCCAATTTGAATCCATTCTATTATTTGACAGCAAATAAATATTATCTGGTTAATTCTGGGTACGCAAACACACTGAAATTTATTGCACCTTTTCATAGAGTTCGCTATTATATTGGTGCCTTTAGAAGGCAAGTGCAACAGGCATACGTAGCCATGAGGAATTGTACAATCATATGCATGCTCAGCTACGGAATTATGCCGAGAACTTTTGGTTTGATGAAAAGGAGATTCAGAATCTGCAAGACGATGCTTTCTTATCGCTTTAGAACACAAGTTAAAATCATCATTGTATGTTATTTTTACATAATTTCATACTGCAGCACAAAGGATATGATGAGGATGATTCAGAAGAAATTGACGATGATGAAGAAGATGAATGCAAGATGCACATATAAAATGTGAAGAAGACTTTGAGTCAAGCAAACTTGGATCTTCACGCAATGGTGAAAAGCTACGACGGGCTATTGCAAACGAACTTTGGAGTGCCACATTACCACAACAATGAGATTTGTTATCCTCTTTTGAATTCAAGTTTTTATGTCTGTTTGTGGTAAATTTTTAGTTGTTTTCTTTTAATTCGTCATATTTTCACTATATTGCAATGCAACGATTCTAAAATAATTTATAAGTTAATTTGCAAACATATTGCTATGAGAATAATCTAAGCAAAGTTCATTTTTGGGAGAATAGATTTATTTGAAAATGCTGTAATATGTAGTACTTGTTGGACGACGTTCTGGCGTGTACAATTGATGGGAACATTGTCATCAACAGGTGCATCATTATCCCAATGCAGTTTATTTTCGTGTTTGAGATATTAGAGTAGGCAAACTGGTGTTACGATGAATATGTTGCACAAGAATCAAGGTTGGCTTCCAAAGATATTGATTCTGTGGTGTTTAGGTTGAGTATCAGTGATGCCGGTTTAGTTTATAACAATGATATTGGTGTTGCACTCACAACAATAACAACAACCAAGCCGTAATCTCACTAGGTGGGGTCGGATACATGAATCCTTTGCTTTCATTGCGCTCTATAAATTAACAAATTCTTATCTTGTTCTAAGTGAGTAAGATCACTCCTTTTAATTTCTTGCCATATTTTCTTTGATCTCCCTCTTCCTCTTTGTATGTGAGCAAAAAAATGGTTGCACTGTTATGTGGTTATTTAATTGGTCTTGCCATCGGCTTAAATATCTGTAATAGCTCTGCTGCTCTAGCCATGTGGATAAGTAGGATGTATCCAAACTATCTAGTGTATCTTTCTGAGTAGTATTATGATTTTATGGTTTGATGGACAGAAAACTTTTGATGCCATGTTAACTCATGTGATACTTTGCTATGATTAGTTGTAAATCATTTTGTAATGACATAAGAAATTATATATTTTAAAAGTCTATTGATTGTGTATAGTAGATGTGAATCTACTTTGTAGTAGAAATTCGTATATGATTCACATTCTTGTAAATTATTCTTTTAAAATCTTTATATATTTCATTATGTAAATTAATTTATTATTACGTGATACAATTTTGTCAATATGTAAGACCGTGTACTTAAATTTTGTACTCGTTTACTTTATTTATAATACTTCAACAATGAGAAGTCACGTCCTTATTATCGTATGATATACTATGTTCTATTTGATGAGACATTAATTTAATTTATTTGAGCAGCATTTTTTAGAACTAATTATTAATATTTTTTTACAATTTTAAATAGTTTTAAATTTTATCAATAAATCGACATAATAACTTTTGAAAATAATTTAAATTAATAAACCTACTTAATTAATATTATTAATTGTAATTATCAAGATTATTTCATAATTACATTGTGAAAATTTAAATTAAGTAAAATTAAATTTATAGCAAGTCTACTTGAAAATACAAATTTGAAACTCTTATTAATTTAATATGATTAAGAAATAATAAATTAGACATAAATAAATATAATTATGAATGACTAAAATCAAGCACAAAATCTCTAAGTTGGACTAGACCCAAACGATACTATAGTCAAACACTTCAACAACAATCAATACGAAATATGTTTAAATTAGGCTTTTTGACACATAATGTTTAACCAAATACAGGCTTAATATTAAACTTGAATAAGAATTTTTTATAAAAAATTATGCGAGATATAAAATAAAGTTAATTATTATATTGGGATGTATGAGAGAAGTACTATAAGTTAATTATTATTTTAGTATGTATGAGACATAAAAAAAATGTTAATTTTTTATTTTAAATTATGTGTGATATGAAATATAAATAAATTTTAACATTAAAATTTATATATGATGTGACATACTAAGTTAATAACAAGATTAATTTTAATCTATCTAAACACACACACAACGAGAGACATAAGCTGCTCAGCTGGGACTAGAAATACAAACATGGAGTACAAAATGGAGCTAGCTAATAACCAAAATCACGTTTCTATAGCACGAAACATCAAGATGCAAGCAAAATCATACACTAAGATATCAGGAAAAAAAAAGTTGTAACCTTTTACAGTAATAATGAAATAAGTTATCAGAAAAAAAGATGTAAATAAGTTGTAAAAGAAAAGGAAGCAAAACTGGTATAAATGTAGCAAAGAATGATGAACTTACTACTAAAGTAATCTATAGCCCAATCATTGAGTGCTTCAATTAGCAGAGGCCACAGAGACCACATCTCCAAAGATATTGATGGGGAATAAAATGTCATATAAGCGACCATTTCTAAAATTTCCTCGAAAACATCTGCAAACGCTTGCCAAAAGGAACTTGAAATAAAGTTCATAACATAAGAGGTGAAATTACAATTATGCAAAGGTAAACTAACCTAACTTACTGGACGAACAATAAAAAGAGACGTAAACATACACAAGGCAAAATCTAACAAAAAAATTTTGTTGCTAACTTACATTGCTAAGGAACCTACGATCGCATAAAAGTAAAAATGTACAAATGTGCAACTGACAACTCAAGATTCAACCAGAACAACGACCCACCTATGTGAAAACACAAATGCATACAAATAACTAATTATTATGGCACCAAATCATGCGGTAGTCAAAAAATTGAGGGCAGCTCCCAATTGCGCAGAGTCATGCTTTTAACGAATAAAGCATCATAGATTGATGATAATACTTAATCTTCAGTGAGATTGGAGGCGTTAGCCAAAAACAGTCCTAACACACGGCAAAGTAAACAGAGTGGCAACCAGGAATTTCAGCTTAATTTGACATAGAAACACAGCAAACAAAAGATACAATTCAAGATCGAGTTCTCACCAATGAAATATCCTATAAAATTTAATGCAAATAACAATGTAAAAAAAGTTTTCATCATATACATAATACTAACCATAAAAATTGGATGTGTTCGATATGATATAAACCATAGACACCAATAAATAATGCCTGGCCAAAACTTAATATTTTCTATTTAATCTGGTTAAATATAAATTAGAAAGGATGTTTTGTAACTCAGATGTACATGTAGAAGGATGATTTGCAGCTCATACAATTATGATTCTTTATAGAGTTCAAAACACAGAAGTCCACATCAAAACCTGAATTTTGTAATTAATTTTCCTAGTGAAAACAAATTAATTACTTCTCTAATCCTCAACAGACATTCACAGGCATCTCTTCTAGTATATTGATCAAACATGATTGAGTTACAATTGCATCATTCATGAAGACCTTTTCTTAGTTAAATCCAACAAATTATCCCTAATGTAACCAGTGAACAAGGCAAGTACTAGTGCAACGCAATAGACACAAACATTCTATGCTCAACACTAAGGCTCCATTTGGCATTGAGCCTAAAAAAGCTGAATTGCTTAGACTTAAAGTTGTCCAATTGAATACATTCCCGACAACCACCAAGCCATTATCCCACTAGGTGGGGTCGGCTATATGAATTCTTTATTTTCATTGCACTCTATCAAATAAGACCTCATCATTTAGCTCTAAATATACAAGGTTATTTCTTATAATTTTTTACCATGTTTTTTTGGTCTTTCATTTCCTCTTTTTACATGGGAAAAATCCAATAACCCAGCTCTTTTTATTAGAGCGTCAATTGACCTACAATATACATGGCCAAGCCATCTAAACTGACTCTATTTGAGCTTATTCTTAATTTTAACTACTTCAATCTTCTTACGAATGTACTCATTTCTCTTCATCTTAACATCCTCATTTTTGCTATTATAACTACACTTATTTTATTCATATATTTTTACTTTATAAGTCAACACTCAACACCATATAATATTACTCGTCTTACTACTGTCCTATAAAATTTATCTTTAAATTTGAGTAAGAATTTTCTATCACATAAAACATCAAATACATACCTCTATTTAGTCCATCTTGTTTGAATTTTATGAATAACATCATCTATTTCACTATCATTTTATATGATAAATCTAAGGTATTTAAACTATCACTTTACTTGATAATTTGACCAGCACAAGTGCTTTTATCTTAACTAAATTTATACTTTATGCATTCACTTTTAGATCTACTAAGATGAAAATATTTAAACTTTACAATATTCTCCTATAGCTCGAGTTTCTTCTTACCTCTGTCTCTAGTCTTATCAACAAGAAGAATATTATCCGCAAAAAACATACACCAAAACACCTTTTAAGGAGAAATACCCCAGAGTCCTAATAAAAAATTATTTTATTTTACATCTTACATAAATTTTAATATTAAAAAATTAATCTGATTTCACATTCAACACATCTTAAATTAAACATAAACATCACATCACATTTGCCACATTCAACACGTCTTAAACATAAACTTCATATCATATTTATGGCAAATTTAGCCACAAAAAACCATACAATATAACAAGTCCTGATAGAAACAAAAAAGCATGGGATATCTTTTACAAGAAGCAGCGTATAAAAAATAAATAGATCACGACACATCAACAACGACAACAACAACCAAGCTTTTATCCTACTAGGAGGGTCAACTACATGAATCTTTAGTTTCTATTGGATTCTATCATATAACAAATTCTCATTTAGCTCTAAGTGTGTAAAATCATTCCTTATAATTTCTTATCATTTTTTTTGTCTTCCCCTTCCTTTTTTACATGGGTAAAGTTCAATAACTTTTCTTACTGAAGCTTCAATCATCTTACAAATTATATGTTAAAATAAACTAAGTCGACTCTCTCTGAGTTTATCCTCAATTAATGCTACTCTAGCTTTCTCACAAATGTACTTATTTCGCATTCTATCCTCTCATGTATATCCACTGCCCAACTTACCATCCTCACTTTTGGAACACTTATGTTATGTGTATACTTTCTTTTTATACGCAGTATTTAGCACCATATATTATCGTTGTCTTATTACTATTCTATAAAATTTACACTGAGTGAAAATTTTCTATTACGCAACACACTAGATATATTTCTTCACTTTATTCATCATACTTGAGTCCTACTAATAACATCATAAACTATTTAACTGTCATTTTACATGATTGATCCAAAGTATATAAAGAGCTCATTCTTCTTGATAATTTGATTACTAATTATTATATCACCAATACAAGTGATTTTTTCTGGACTAAATATGCACTCTATATATTTAATTTTTGATCTTTTAAAACAAAAACCTCTACATTCTAAAGTATTCCTTCATAACTCGAGTTTAGCCTTAGTCTTATTTTCACTCTTATTAATAAAGAGAGTATCAATTGCAAGCCATACACTAGAGCACGTTATTTTTAATGTGTCCAGTCAAGACCTTCATAACCAATACAAAGATACAAACTTAAAGCTAAGCCTTGATGCAATCCAACTTTAATAGAAAAATTCCTAGTCAAACTCTCTTGTGTGTGAACACAAATAATAACACTATTATATATATCTTTAATAACTTGAATATAAATACAGCAAACTATTTTTTTAAAACCTCTCTAAAGTACTTCCCTTAGCACTTTATCATAAGCTTTTTTTAAATCGATAAAAACTAAATGCAGATCTTTTCTCTCTCTAAACTTCTCCATTAAACTTCTCAATAAATGAATAGCTTCTATAATAGATCTACTTAACATAAAACTAAACTGATTCTGTGATACCCTAATATTACAGTGTAATCTATGCTTGATCATTCTCTTCCAAAATTTTAAAATATAACTCATTAATTTAATTCCTCTATGATTGGCACATCATTTTTATTCTTATAAATAGGTACCAATGTATTATTTCTCCATCATTTGGTATCTTTTTAATCTTCAAAATCATTTTAGACAATTTAGTGAGCTAAAAACTTCTTGTATCTCCCATAAACTTCCAAAAATCTATTAGGACTTCATCTAGTCCTATTGTTTTTTTACACTTCATTTTCTTTAAAGCCTCCAAAACTTCATCTCTACTAATACGCGGAATCACGACACTATCATACTACAAAACAAAATTCTGCCTCAAAATGTATTATTATACAACACAAACATAGATAGATGAAAATTCAAATAACGTAAGAGAGTATCACAATAAGAATACAATTCAATGTGAACAACGCGAATGATGCTATGCATCTGCACTGGTAAGTACCTTGACCATCTGTTGTCAACATCTTGCGCATGATTGGTAACAGTGTTGGCTCAATTTGGACATAGAGATGAGGAAGCTTGCTGACTGATTCAAGAATTGTGCTTATAGCACGCAAACAACCTACAGCTGCAAGAGCACCTGAGTCATCCCCTTCATCATCTGCTTCAGAAGCATTCAAGCACCTCCAAAAAGCTGCAGCCTTCAGCAGAAAAACAAGAAAGAAAGTGTGTTTACTGGGTTGAACAAAATTAGATCTAAGAACAACGCATGCCATCATAGCAGATATTTTACCAAATTTTGGCATAACCCAAGAGCATAGGGTGCCATCTCTTCACCAAATTTATCAACAATGGTTTCAAGAGTGAATACAAGGTCTTCGTTCTCAACCTCATTCATCAATTTAAAGAAATCTGACATTAAGATAGTAGCATGTTATCAAGTTAGAATCATCAGGACTACAAACTTAAATGAATGCTTGTGCATACCATCAAGTAGTTGTGGAAGCAAGGGACGAAGCTCATCTAGATCTGAACATAATATAGTACAACATACAGGTTATATAGGAAAACAACAAGTAGCAACGCAAAAGATACAAGCAATAATCCAACCTTTACAAGCTTCAACAAAAGGACGCAATGCAAAGATTGAATCAACACACACAGGAAGCTCTGGATCGTTTAAACCAGAAATAATACAGTGTAATGCTCGGCGAAAATTATTCTGGTCTGAAAAGTTTGAATAAGCATATTGACCAGCAACCCAAGCAGCCTGATTGATATAACACAACAAGGAGTAAGAGAAAGATGTTTAATTGGGAAGAGAGATGCTTGAAGCCCCTAAAATAAAAAGGTTTCTAAGATGTTAACAATTATATAACCTTTGCTCTAAGGTGTCCAATTGGGCTTGTAAATTCAGGGAAAACATGCTGAACTAGCATGCGCTCAAGCTCTGACTTATAAGGCTCACTTTGCTTCAACTTATCACATAATGTTCCGATCGCAAGGAGAGCACCATCTTTCTGCCGAAATGATTTCAACTCAACAGGTGCTTCATCATATCTATTATAATTGTTATTAATAGTTAGAATCCTTATTATAATTGCCATTAATAGTTAGAATCCCCAAGACTTGAGTAGCATCAAACAGGACAAAACTTGAAAAAGCAAAATTATAGTACCAACCTCATCAATATTTCTATAATGAACTGAATAAACTTGTGAAGATTGCTTTTCCCACGCTTTCTTACTAATTCACTTACAAAGTCCATAGCAGCAGTCCTTGGACTGTACAGGTCTTCAATGATATCTGCAAGTTAAAAAGGGATTATCAAAACATCAGTATTAGTAACGTCAGTGAACCTAAACCTGAACAGCTATGAACAAAACAATCGACTGAAACTACACCATATCCTTTCCTAACATATTCATGAGGATCTTCATTCCACAATCTCTGGTCATTGTCATTGAAACACATTAGTGGAAATATAATCTCAAAAAGAACTACGTCCAATTGTGGCTGCAGAAGATGATACATACTATTCCTCGAGATACTGTAATCATACAAAAAAAGGTAAAACATTTAAAAATCTGTCAGTAAAATTGGAGCTGAAGTTTAAGAAGACATATATACTTTATACATATATATATATACAAATATATACATGTACATATCCGTGTGTGAATGTCGGCATGTGTATGTCCCACCCACATTTATATATGAGACATTATTGCTGTTACCATGTAATGCATATGGAGAGCCTACATAACACAATATTTTGTATTCGTCCTCGCATTCAAAAATTGCTGAAATAACTTGCAATCGGATGCAAAATATTGAGCAAAAAAAATAATGATGTGTGAAAATCAAATGAGTGAAATGCATAGCTGCAAAGCCAACAGCATCAAATCAAATGAATGACAAATGGAGGAAGTTTTGGGGGAAAAATCAATCAATAAGAGGAATGAGTATTTTTTAACAGGCCAACAGAAAATTTGATTAGAAAAACATGTGCATGGCCCTCATAATATGATATAGTAGTTATATAATTTTATTAGTAGATATTTTATTTGCCGAAAAAAGAGTATAGCATTTCAGGAAAAAAAAAGAGTATAGAAGAAGAAAAACATTGGAATTCAGAAAATACAAAAGGTCAAGATCTAATTAGATTACCTGCGAGCACAAATATTTTTAATGATAACACGGGAAATGGAAGTAAGAAGTGTGGACAAAATTTTCTATTTAATATTCTTTTGAGAAAATTACAACTTTGAACAAGAATTGTAAACCACTGAGACGTTTAAAAGTTGAAAAACTAGCAGAATCTGGATAAATTTGTGATCAGCATCAACCCGTGACTATTTCAAATGCAAAATCTACTCCAAAACAAATAATCAAAAAGATAAACAAATAAAATGGTTCTAAAGCCAATTAAGCCTTTGTTAAGAGCTCCTAAAAGTATCTCTTTACTTCACATCCTACATATATTTTAATAAAAATTAATAATTTCACATTTTATACAAATCCTAAATAGTAGCAAAGGGAGGCATGCCCTGGGATAAAAGGCACATACAGAAGGCAGGGCGATTTACATGTAGAGTTAGGAGCAGTGTCAGCACATCCTCGCCTTTCACCGATGAGGAAAAGAGTGCTGCGAACATACGCGCGCGAGGAGAGTCGGTGGAGGCAAAACCCTAATTAAGGTTTAATTGAATTTGCTCTGATATCATGTTAAGTGAAAAGGAAAAGTCTCTTAATAATTAGAGAAATCCTTACTAAATATATATAGTGAGGGAGATTCAAAAAGAATTAAGAACAAAATAACTAAGCTAGTCTCAAAAATATAAAACTACTAGTTTAACACTACCACTTGGAACTAGCGCATTAGTATCAACATAATTGAATATATATATAAATGATAATATACATAAATAAAACATATAATATGAAATGAAGGAGACATCTCAAGAAACTGATATATAACAATATAAATACAGTTACCAGTGGAGAATTTCCACCGGCATCACAGGTTTATCTTGTCCTTTTTATAGAACTGACCTAATCATAAAAGCAACATCAAATGGACAAACTTCAAATACATCACAGCTATGGAGGTGCGATGTTTAAAGGGTTCTCAGCCTTTGGTAACTCCACTACCGGTTGACTTTTAACAGCATGACAGAATCAGAGAACTACATGATGCTAATGCCTTTCTAATGATGAAGAAAAATCAGGATAAAGCTGCAACAGGGGCTAACACGGACATAATTGAAAACAATGGAGATGTAAAAGATATATAAGTTATGCGACATAAATATTAGTTATGTGACACTGGAAAAAACATTACAGGAGAGGAAAAAAGATATAGGTAATGCCATCACTAAAAAATAGAGAAAATTGCTAGAATACAACAGTTCAGCAGATAAAGACTAGAACAATAACCATAGAAGTGGTGCTTCATCAAACTCTGAAGAGATTTAAAAGTACCACTAGATGGAACTGTTTCATCCAAACTTTATGAAAGAGAATTAAGCAACGAGAAAGAACACATAATTAATGGAAAAAAATACTAAGTCTACTTTAGGTCACACTCATATTTGTCCCACACACAAACTGATGCCATAAACCAGTTGGAAGATTGCCCATCAGCTAATAAAATTGACATGTGCATGTACTATATGTTTTCAACTTCCACACTGTCACATATTCTAAACTAAGAAGGCATACCTGCAGTTGAGATATTGAAGAATAAGGTTAGTAACCCTATCAGGCAAGTATTCATCAGCACGGATAGCATCAAGCAAGCATAGATGACATCCTAGAATTTTCCCAGCATAATGCTTCTGAAACATTTGAGCAAAAGCTTTATTTTCTGGATTCTGAAGTTTCAGATCCCCAAATCTGCATTTAATCAAGGCATCTGCCTATTATTCACTAAAAAGAACCAACAATGTACAATAACAAATGAGCTCACCGAGTATATAAACGATTCAAGATGTGAATTGTCCACTTTTTAACTTTCCACCATCCCCAAGATTTTCTAAGCTCGGGATCAATTGGCTGGCCTTCTAATGGAACAGGTCTTCCTAATATGTTTAAGAAAAGTACCATCCAAGCATCAAAGACAATGGGATCATAAAGTTCCTTAGGAATCTCCAGCTGGACAGGGGAACATGAAGTTAAAAGGCCAGCAACGTTTTCAATTCCGCAAAAGAAATTAAAGATATATATTGAATAACATAATAGGGTACCTACATATATAGATGACCAAAATATTTTGCAAATGAGCTTAATTAACTCTGCAACTTCAATAGGAGGGTTGGTGATCTGAATAAGGTTACCAAATATAATGAGTAACTGAGGAAATGTTTCTTCGACGATGTGAAAAATTGGTGACCTCTCTTCATCGAATTTGAACCTTGTCATAGATTGGAATATCGGGGAAGAAGAACCAGATGTCAGATTTATTGCTAAATCACTTTCTAGATATTGGATAACAACAATGAAACAACACCACACAAAATTAGTTCTATGCAATACACATATTTAAAAATTGAAAAAAAAAGCTGCATGAAAATTCCAAATATTTCCTATACACTTCTCTGTTAAAAAACAACAAAAAATGCTAGTGAATAAGATATCAAATCCATCACAAAATACTAAGAGAGCGTTTGGTTCAATGTTATCTTGATATTATATTATGTTATCTAGAGAAAGTAATTGTTTGATTTGATGACATCTATAAATAATCTTCTATTAGATTATAAAAATATTAGTCAAAAGATGACATCTAAATGTTATGACATCTAAATTACATAACATAACACCAAGATAACAACGAACCAAACACCCTCTAAGGTTCTCACATCCAGGAACATAAAAGGCTTATATTTCACACATCACTTATCAAAAAAATGGTGCTAAAGAAGTTTACAAGCATGACAGCTTAAAAGATCCCAAATTGTTTAACAAACATCATTAACAAAAACACTTAACCCTCTTAAACAAATGCTCATATACACAGAAAATATAGTACAATCCAATGCTAAATAAAGAAAATAATCTCAAACCTTTCATTATAAGAAAATTTTAAAAAAGGACGATTGACAAGGGCATCAAATTAAATTAATTCCTAATGCATCTCATTAGTCCTCAGAAGAAATGGTCTCACAATCCATTGTATATATGAAAAAGGGAGAGGACTAGCAGAATGCAGATAAATCAAAAGAGGTATCATACTCATAATTCCTGGAAAGAATCCTCAGAACATATAAAGCTGCAAACACTTGTTGATCTTGCATTTGTAAGTTGCACTTTATCCAATGAAGCAAGCTTGGCCATTGTTCAGGGTAATCAGCATGAATCATTGTTTTGAGGCATTCACCGAGTTGTACTCTATTAATATTCAAATAGATAACATAAATTAGAATAACATTTCTGTGGATAAAATAGCTCACAGATGGTGCTACGAAAGATGACAAAAAAATCAAAGAGCAATCAAGTAACACTAATGGCCTGTTTGTTTATAAGATTTAAATTTAACAAGGATAAAATTAAACTTGAATAGAGATATTTTTTTATTAAAAGTTGTGAATGATGTGGAATAAAGTTAGTTATTATATTGAAATATGTGAGGGATGTGACATAAAGTTAGTTATTATGTTGGGATATGTGAGAGATGCGATATAAGTAAGTTATTATTTTGATAATGTATGTAGGATGTGAATTGTGAAATAATGTTAATTTTTAATATTAAATTTTATTTGTGATGTGATATACCTGTTTAAAATTAAACCAAGTTAATTTTGAACTACCAAACAAACAGGGGCTAAAATCCATAAACAACCAGGTAAAACTTTGATGGGCAATACATTCACTGAAAAGTGAAAGATAAATCAATTTCAAAAAAGTTTTTACAAATGCTTACAAAATCACATCACTAGCCCATTACTCTGGTGCTTAAAATGTTATAAAATAGCATTCATGCTGTGAATCCAACATATCGACCACACCTCCATCAATATGTCAAATGAAGCAGATGGTCAAAGAAAAAGCACAAATATTAGAAGTGGATGAAGTAGCAATGATCAGCTGATACAATTCTATGGAATTAACATCAGCACACAGAAGAGTATTACAGCATTCCACAGAAAAGAGAGCCGAATGAGTCATATTTTCTAAGACATAAGGCTCTTTAAAGGTGAACAGACATGAAGTATGATTTGAAGTTCAATCACTAATTTACCTCAGTAACTGAGGAAGTTGAGCAATGAATCCTAGGATATTCTCCCTGACAACACTTTTATCAATAGCTGAAATTTTCTGGAGTTCACCTGCATCATAGAAACAAAAAGATAATTGGGCGCCTAGACTGTATTAAGACTAAATGCTTTGCCGAATTTCAGATGAAAACCAGATTCATCAGATGACCAGTTCTTAGCTGCAAAGTTTTTAAAGTGAATGCTTGCAGCTTGACGCACTGCCAGATCACAGTTTCCATCCACTATAATCTGCAACAACCGCACCAGGTGTTGTGGTGTGTGCTGAAACTAAAAAAATACACAGAATACCCATTGTTCTTTTTAGATCAAACAGAATATCCATTGTTTGCACATGTATAAAACAAGGAACATAAGGACAACATAACATCCTACTCCAGAATGATCCGGCTTTTTCTTTATAATACCCATTAACATTGATACATAAAATTAAAGTACCGAAAAAGCAAACAATGACAACAAAAAACTAAGCTGAGTATCATCGTCAGCATCAAGAGCCCGATCTCAACGATTTTTTGCTCAGCTTTATTAATGCCATTATGCTAATTACATGAGGAAAATTACCAATTCAAAAATGAGATGGACTCAAATACAATGGCTATAGGGACAGCCTATCAAACTTTAAAGACGCCAATAAATCTAGAGAAGAAGGAGAAAATCATGCATAAAACAACTGAAGCAACAATGACACAATAACGCAACAGGCTGCTATCCGTTCAAGCTCCGGTAACAGTTTAGATAACAGATGGTTGATCGGATGATTACCTGATTGAGGCTCTCCTCTGCTGCCTTCCGCTCCTCCGGATTGGGGCTCAGCGCGGCCTGGAGAATGATGACAAGGTGCGGAAGGTCCATTGCCGCATAATACGAAAAAAGTAAACCCCTGGGCAGGATATAACGCAGAGGGCTCGGGACCAAGAAAGATCCGAGGGTTCCAGTTTTCTCTCTATTTTCAGAAAGTACGGAGATGGCAGCAGTATAGAGTGGCGAAGAAAGAGGAAGCAGCCGGCGATTTGCTCCCTGAAAGGGCGAGAGAGAGAGAGAGAGAGAGAGAGAGAGAGAGAGAGAGGCAGGCTCCCGTGGCTAACCCTAGGGTTCGGTTACTTACGGCAAATGGGAGACGCTGTTAGACCGGCCCGGTTCTGTGAACATAAAATATTTCAGTGCATAAAAAATAATTTCTTTCATAATTAATTACAAAAACTCAATTTCTAATTATAGAAATTACATCTTCATATTCAAATATAAAATACATAATTATACACAAATATATTTTTAAAAAATAAATCACAAAAAAATATACATATATAAAAAATGTGTACATATATTAATATTTAAATATAAAAATATATAAATACAAAGTAGCAATTACGATAATAGTATTATGTATATGCATAAGATATTAATATCATAACTACCGTTCATATAATTGAAATTATATTTGAATATAATGTGTAAGCACAAATGCAACTATTAAAATTATATTTGAATATGCTCTTGTAATCATTTGCATTGCATAATTTTTGAAAATTGTATCCTAAATATCGTATTTAAAATAATTCTAGAGATGGTATTTAAATACAATTTCAATTATATTAAATATGATTTTAATATATTATAATTTTATAATTATTTTGATACATCAAATGAACTCAAAATTAGATAAAATTCTAAGACATTAATTATCATAATATAATCTAATAATATTTAAGAGTAATTTTATTTTAAAATTAGTTTGTCATTTTATTCGGTACTAATATTAAAATAATTGAATTGAACTATCAAATTAAACTATAATCTAGCTAATATATTGTTTGACATAATAAAAAAAAAATCAATTTAATTTCTGATTTGATATCAAATTCTTACTTAAAAAAATAATATTAGATTTCACAAACATATACATACACACATTATGTTTAAATAAAATTATAATATATTATAATTTTTTTGACATATTAAATAAATTTGAAATTAATCAAGATTTTAAAGCATCAAATATCGTAATAAGATCCAATAATATATAAGTAATTTTATTTTTGAATTAGTTTAATATTTTTTTAAAAAATAATGTATTAATGATTCATGAAATCATATTAAACTCATAATTTTCAAGTCACGATCAAATTGATTTCTTTACAAAAACTAGCTCTTAAGTATTATTTCTCAATATTTGCGTAAGGTTTGATTTCATAATCAAATTATTCAATCATTTTTGTTTTTTCACACAACGTGCAACAGTTGGAAATTTTCTCTCCCAACTTGTTTAATAAAAACTGTGCCTTGATACAGCAAAATGAACAGTCATATATGAAAAATTATTACGGTCGGATACCCTAATACGTAGATTTTGCGGCAGTTATTCGGCGTGCGACACCTGCGTGCTGGACCCACCATCACGGCTCGACATACGTAGTAATTTTAATCACATATGTATCAAAAAATATCATACGTAGCAAATTTTATCATATATGTATCATAATATATCTCATATATAGTATTTTGCTCACATATATATCATAATATATCTTATACATAGTAATTTTTATCACATATGTATTATAATAGTTCACCAAAATTGTTATATATGAAATATTTTATGATACATATGTGATAAAAATTGCTACGTATGAGATATATTATAATACATATGTGAGGAAACTTGCTATGTATAAGATATATTATAATACATATATAATAAAATCTGCTACGTATGAGATATTTTATGATACATATATGATAAAAAGTGTTATGTGTGTCGAGCCGTGATGGTGAGACCCGCACGCAGGTGTCGCACGCCGAATGGCTGCCATAAAATCTACATGTTAGGTTATCTGACTGCAATAAATTCTTCATATATCACTCAAAAATAGGCAAACCAAAAGAATTAAGCTAACATTTCAATATGTATTTCACTTGATCAATTTAAGAATAATATTATTTTTGTTTATATAGCACCATTATCATATAAGTTTAATATAAAATTTTTAAAAAATTTAGTTAGATTTAAAATTTATAGTCAATTATGAAAGTTACAAAATATTGCTTAAATATTAATATTTCACATAATTTTGAAGCTATTGTCATTTCAGTTAATTTAAATAGTTTTATTCTCAAATATAATAAATCAAATTCAAATTATATATTTAATTAATGATCAAATCATTAATTAAATTTATATATTTTAAATTAAAGCAAATTAATCAAATTTAATCGACTTGATTTGATCTTTCAATTTAATCCATGACCTTTTCTTCAAACCACGTCGAATTATCCTCTTTAGGCTTATAGCACGTACGAGGCGAGAGCGAGCGAGAGAGAGAGAGAGAGAGAGAGAGAGAGAGAGAGAGAGAGAGAGAGTCATATGTGCATGTGCGCTGGATCTGCGTGGCGGTGGATGAGACCCCCAACCCTACTTTCTCTCACTATCGACTCAGCTCTTCTCCACATCGCCAGCATCACCGATCTCTCCGCCGTGCCCGATCACATCCTTGTCGAGCTCTTCCTGGTAATCGCCTCGTTACTTCCCATCCTCTCCTTCCTCCTTGGTGGTTGTCCTTCGCTGTGGTAGTCGAGATCATCTTTCTTTCGCTTGGATTTTGCTGTTTTCCTTCTCTTCGGTGAGATAACCTTCGTTGCAGCACGTATTTTGGGGATTGGAATCAATTCCCATAGTTATTTTTTGTCTATTTGTATGATGGTTTATTTTGAATTTTACATTTTAATCTGCATCTCTGATCTTGTATTCAGAAGTAGAGAAGTATAGGGCTTCCGTCAGAAATCTTTCCAAGTTGCATTGTGTATGCAATACCTGGTTCTTCTATTACTACTCATTTTCTCCTTTGTGATGTGAATTTTAGCAAATTATTGCATACGCAAGGTGTACCACTGAAATCATAAGCTAAACTTGTTTCCATGTGAAAATTGTATTTTTTCGTTGATTTATTTCTCAATTAACACAAAACTTTCACGCAAGTGAGAAATACACATGAGAGGTAATGATCTAGCGCATAATGTGTTTAGGACTTTGTGCATGTGCACTACTAATTCATTATTTTCTAGGTGAGATTAGAACTCCCAGTTAAGGTAATTGAGGTCTTTTTCTCTATCAGCACCTTAACTTAAAAGCAGCCACTGTTGTTAGCATATATATGAGAAGTCCAGATAATGGAATAAAGTCTACTTTGATTCATTGATTTAAGACGCAAGGCATCCATTTGGAAAAAGAAAAAGAAGTCATAGAACTAAATTCAAATGGTTTGATTTGTTGGAAATTCTATCAGTTGCAACCTTGTACTGGTGTGAGGAAATATTAACTGTGGGGAACTCAAGTTTTCAGTTTCATTTAACAACTTTCTTTTAGTTCTATTTTATCAAGAACAATATTGTTAGTACTACATTTGATGCACCTTATCTAAGGCGACCATGTGTCACCTAGAACACGGATCAGGATTGTCTTGCTGTCAACAGGTTAGCTTGACAAATAGATGTGTTCAGCCCTAAATATGCACTGCTAGGCATCACTTCCTGAAGCCGCTTTCATGTCCCTGGTCTTGACATGTCCAGACCAACTAGAGACATACCGCACGTGTAGGGTTGTAAATGAATAGAGCTTTTAATGAGCAACTCGATGTTTGGTTTGATAAAGGCTTGTTCATGTTCGTTCATCAAGCTTGACAAATGAGTTTGAGCATATTTTAAAAGCTCGACTCCTAAACGATCAAGCTTGAACATAGTGATATTCAATTCATTTATGTTTATGAATAAAGCATATGAAGATTGTGAACATGCTCGTTTAAAGCTCAATTAGAGTCTCGTTAATGGGATTGATCAATGATATTTTTAATATTATGATGTATTTTATAACGATATTATTGTGCAATATTATTGTACAAGCTAGTTAGCTTTTTTTGTTCTTTTAATTGATAATTCAATTTAATAGTTGATGAGATAAAAAGCTTCAGTTATTAGCTTGATATGAGCTCAGTTAGATAGCTTAATTAAAATTTAATAGTTGATGAGATAAAAAGCTTCTTGATATGAGCTCAGTTAGATAGCTTAATTAAAAGCACAATGTTCATGATCAAGCTGTAATTGAGCTAAGTTTGTTCATTTGTAAATGAACTGAGCTTAAACATAGTAGCCAAAAGTTCAAGTCACTTATGAACAAGCCTGAATAATAAAATCTAAAATGAGCTTAAACATGAACATGACAAAGCTCTAGTGTTAATATAAGCCACTAGTTAGGTGAGTCTGTTAGTTATATAGCTCCCATAATCCAAACTAAATTTCAACATGTGACATGCACTCGGTCATTGTGGGACTGCTTTCATGAAAACTTCTCCTAACAACCAAGTGTGCGATAGGTGTGTTAAACATATCTGAAACTCAGAACTTGCTTGAAACTCATTTGGTTTTTAAATCCACTCGATATCAATTTGAAATCAGTTCAAAATTTTTGAATCAAGTCATGAGCTAAATACTTTGGCTCGAAGTTCATCTTAAGTCAATTTCGAGTTAGTCGTAGCTCGCTCAAAATATGATTCGAGTTGGCTCGAAATTATATATATAATAAATATATGAAATAGTTTTGCATACGAGCTAGTTAGTTGTTTAGTGGTAGAATGAAGGGGTATTAAAGCTAGCTTTCCTCAAAGTCTAGGGATCAATTCCCCTTGCATACATAATATTGTTATATTTTTCAACACAATAAGCCAATTCAAATTACGATTTGAGCTGGCTCAAAATAGAATCAATTCGAGCCGAGCTAGCTCGAACCACATCTGATTTCAATTTTGAACCGATTTTAAGTCGAGCCAAGCTCAAAATTTTCAATTTTGAGTTGCCTTCCGCTCGCTTGAAATCGGTCTATTAACAACCCTAGTGTGCGAAATGGAGATCTTTGTCTTATCATTTCTAGCAAAGTTAATACAATAGTATAAAAATTCTTCCAAATGTTACATGGATGAGGCAAGCAAAGTAGTACGAACGTTTAGAAGGGATAATGATTAAGATATTTTTGAGTAATGCTCATGTAAGAAAGTTGTTCTATTGGAGAAAAATGAGAATTTTTGGTAATGAGCCGAGCCCTCAGTAGTAAGTTGATGATTTTGCCTTGCCAAAATCAAGTGAGTCCCACTAATTATTGGATAATCATCAAACATGATCACCTTAAAACAAAGGCTATTTGAACATTTATCGTCATGGATTTGACACGTTATACACCTATCATTTGAAGGTGCCAAGTTTGTCATCCAGGGAAAATATTCTATCTCTCACTCAAAAGTTGCATCTTCCTGAAGCGGTGTTGGTTTGAACTGACGTGTAGGGAGGGATGAACCAACAAAGTCAATGGAAGGGAACCCCCAAAACAAGGTCCCATCTAATAGAATCGATGTTGAGCTTCACTACAAGATGAATTGAAGAGGATTTGACACAGGCATCGGTGGATTAGATGTCAACCTGGGCCCCGTTTGTTTGCGCATTTAAAATTAACCGGGTTTAATTTTAACCAGGTATATCACATCACACATAAAATTTAATATTAAAAATTAACTTTATTTCACATTTTACACACATTACTAAAATAATAACTAACTTATATCACATCCCTCACACACCCCAACATAATGACTAACTTTACTTCACATCATTCACAACTTTTAATAAAAAAATATCTCTATCCAAGTTTAATTTTAACCTTGTTAAATTTAACCTTACAAACAAACAGTTAGTACTAAATATTTCAATGGAATATTCATATTTTCTAACTAAAAACTAATGGTGGTTAACCGTATGTTCAGGTTTATGTTTATCCCTCTTACAGGTGAATTTGAAGGAAAGCAAACTTCTGGTATAGTGCTAGCACCATTTGTAACTTGGTAAAAGTGATGGTAGTTTGGTACTTGTATCTCTATTTTAACATGAACATCACTATCTATCAAAAAAAAAAGTGAGCATCACTAACTGCTTGTTATGAAATAAACAAAAATTATGTTCGAAAGGTTGACTTACCATTTGGCAAGTCTACTGCTTAATTGGTAGGCTATGAACATCTAATGGATGTTCTTGAATTAGATGAGATATGCTTATATAAAGTGTAATATCTATTGCCGTCAATTAATATCCCTCATTTGAGGCATAGCTTAATTTTAGTCTTAGAATGACAAAAAAAAATTAATGAGAAAATTATTATATTTAAGTGTAAATTTCTTTTTGAAAGTAATTATATGATAATTGAAATCAACAAAAAGTTATGGGATAGTTTAATTAAATTTTAAACTTGTAAAGAAGGTTAATTTAAAATTTAAAATTAGATTGGGTTGATTGGATTAAATTATGTTTTCACCGCTAGATTTTAAGGTTTGTCATATTTTTCAGTATTTCAAATTTGATGGTTTTGAGGACTTAGCAGTAATACTAATACCTAGTAAGATTTAGCTTTCTATATTTCTATCTGAGCGATCTTATTTCTAAGTGTCCACTAGCCAAACCCAATAAATAATTATTAATGATTTGATAATTTTTATCTGAAATCAAGATATCTGTGATATTTAGTTTGGTAGATATATATTTTTTTAAGTGATTTGGAGATATTAATGGAGGAGTTGTCATAGATCAACTTGATCATTAGAGGTACATATTGATGAGGACCCTGTGAAAATACGCTGTAGTAAATTTGACGCTTATTTGTCGAGGTCAGGTTCTTCTCATATGGGGAGATTTGATGTGGACATCTAGGCGATGGACGATTCAGATTGGATCTCATTGCTTGATTTTTGACATATAATACAGATTATTTAAATATATATTTTTCATATTTAAATTGATTGGATTTATCCAAATTAAGTTTTATCTAAATTGATTTAATCATATAGGATAAAGTCATTTAAATGGATAAATTTAATTAATTTAAATTAGTTGGAATTACCTCGTTTGGATAATTATCTAGAGTCATAACTATTTAGTTTTTTTTCTTTTTTTAATTTGGTCGATTTGCCTATAAATAGGTTGGAGTTTATTATATTAGGAGAACCTTGATGAATGAAACTTGTTTTGTCTGTACTTGACCTTGGAATGGGTTAGTTTAGGTATTCTGAAAGGGATCGATATCTCGGAAGAGATCAATATCCTGGAAGAGAAGGGTGCGGGACCTTAGGTGAAAATCCTAAAAGTTCTAGTTATCTACTACTTTTCTTTATATTTGCTTACATTCTCTAAACCCTAGTCACCTCATCTTAGTCGCCATGTATCAGTTTTGGTGTCAGAGCACGTTGTCTCACATCAGTTTGTGTATCAGAGTGTATTGTCGTGCATCACCAGTGGTGTTATATGATGTTAAATGTTGGCCTATAAAATAGAAATATATAAATAAAATAGGTGTTATAGTGATGAAAATGCTAAAATGAATAAATGAGTATACACAAAAAGATAAAATGAGAAATTATTACATCTATAAGAAGGTTGAAGTAGTCTCAATTGAGGATAAGTTCAGAAAAAATTGTCTTAAATGATTTAGGCATGTAAATCTTAGACTAATAGAAACACTAATTAGGAGAGTTGGATTATTGAATTTTTCTCATGTAAATAGAGGAAAAGGAAGACTAAAAAAATATGGTAAGAAATTCAAAGAATTGTCTTGCATATTTAAGGCTAAATAAAGCATTGTTATTTGACATAGTGCAATGGAAATAAAAGATTCATGTTGCTGATCTCACCTAATGGAATTAAGACTTAATTGTTGTTGTTCTTCTCCTATGATGACGACTACAGTAGCACTGAATGAACTGGAGACATCTGCTTAAATCTTTCTTGCTTGACTTCTCCTCTCAACAAACGATCTCCTTAGAACTCTAACGTCACTCCCCCAAAGTCTCCCATTAACAGCATCTACTATGCACACACTGCTCAGTTCCTCTTCCCCTTGAAGCGGTGAGAAGAGTAATGATTTTGGTGAATTAAGCATACATTTTCCTTTATCCATTGTGTCATCCGCAAATATTTTTTTCTCTGTAGCTTGATGAACCTAAAACTCCTTCAATGAATGATGTCAAAAGTTGGTGTCTTTTTTTGGAGTCTATTACTGCAATAAGCTTTCTAGCGCTAAACTTTGGATTGTAATCAATGCATTGTTATATAATTTGAGCTTAATATCGGTTGCAGGTGAGCTCGTAGACTTGCGATGTGTCAAAGCACTGCAATTGCTGCTGCATTTCCTACCTTTTCTCTTACAAATTCTTCATAAACGTTTTCTTTTAAAAAAAAAAAATTACATGCAAACAAAGGGTTTCCAGGCTTCCAGCAACGTTAACGATGTAAATGTTGCAAATATGTTCATTTTTTATCTTTACAATAACATTCCAGAGATTTGTAGAAAAACTCTTTGTGAATATCTACTTGTCATCATATACTTATAAGAAACTTGTCAATATCTCGTACTTCGTTGGCTCTTCAAATAGCTTATGTTAGCTTATGTGCTACCTAAAATAACCTTTGCTGTGTGCAGAAAACATTGAGAGCTGGAAAGCTGACAGAGAAGGTCCTCAAGTCATTCATAGCAACTGGCAATGAGGAAATAATTGTTGCCGTCCATTCGCTCAATATCAAGCAAATATTGACCCCTATTCTTCCAACCAGTAGGTGGCTTGCAATTCTTCATCATACTACATTCAAACTAGTCTTATACAAGTGATTACTCTTGACAGGGTGCTCCGAAAAATTTTAGGCAACGGTAAGTTGAGCTTCCAACAGAAACAATGTCTTTTGTGGTTGAGGACAACGATGTCGACATAGTTATCGCTGCTCTCTGGCCAGATCTTACCGCACTTTTTGAGGGATGGCGACCAATCTTCTCCAGATTCCACATCATAATCATTAAAGACCATGACTTAGAGGCTGATCTCCATATTCCTCCTGGTTTTGATCACCATATATACACCAAATCGGATATAGAAAGGGTGGTAGGCTCAACCTCCATCAACTTTTCAGGCCATTCATGCCGCTACTTTGGCTACCTTATCTCATCCAAGAAATACGTTGTGTCCATTGATGCTGATTGCCTCCCTGCTCGTGACGACGAAGGCCGTCCCATTGATGCAATCTCACAGCACATCATTAACCTCAAGACACCAGCCACCCCATTTTTCTTCAACACATTGTATGATCCGTTCAGGGAAGGCACTGACTTTGTCCGCGGATATCCATTCAGTCTCCGAACTGGTGTCGAGTGTGTTCTCTCATGCGGCCTTTGGCTCAATGCCGCTGATTTCGACGTCCCAACTCAGGCAGTGAAGCCACATGAGAAGAACACCAGATATGTTGATGCTGTGTTGACAGTTCCGCTGCGAACATTCATGCCAGTTAGTGGGATCAACATCGGGTTCAATCGGCACGTGTTGGGACCTGTGATGCTGCCAGCAATGCGGTTGGACGGGGAGGGTAAGCAGAGGTGGGGGACAATGGATGATATATGGTGCGGAATGTGTGCAAAGGTGGTCTGTGATCATTTGGGGTTAGGGGCAAAGACAGGGATGCCTTACGTTTGGAGGGTTGGTGGAGGAAATGCATGGGAGAGCTTGAAGAAAGAATGGAAAGGGGTGAAGCTGATGGAGGAGATTGTTCCTTTCTTCCAGTCTGTGAAGCTACCAAGAACAGTGGCGACTGCCGAGGACTGTGTGATTCAGATTGCTGCAATGGTGAGAGGGCGGCTGGGGCCGGTTGATGAAGTTTTTAGCCGAGCTGCTGATGCCATGGAGGAATGGCTCAGGATTTGGAAGAGGGTTGGGTCTCAGGGAAGGTGAAGTAATAATGGTATCATTTTTTTTGTCATTCCGACTTATTAGTGACATTTAGACGATTAAAATTCAGAACAGTTGTGTTTGCAACTTTTCGGCAATTAGTTATAATTTCATACGTGTTTGTCAGTTGTATTGATTCAATGTAAGTCTCCTTCTGAAGTACGACTTATATTGAATATGAACATCTTTAAATTACGTATAAAACTATATTTTGTGAAATAATCATGACATTTTTTGCTGAACCAATTTGCTTAGGTGTTATGAATATTGATGTGTTTAACTCATGAAATTAATTGTTGAAGCCTTCTATATATGTATCATTATAAATTATTACTTAGGATTTTTATCTACATATCTCATCACATAAAATTTAATATTAAAAATTAATTTTATTTCACATTTTATGTATATTATTAAAATAATAATTAATTTATATTACATTTCTTATATATTTCAACATAATAATTAATTTCATATCATATCTCTCGTATATTCCAACATAATAATTAATTTTATTTCACATCATTTACAATTTTTAATAAAAATATATTTTTATTCAAATTTAATTTTAATTTTATTAAGTTTAATCTTACAAATAAACAAAGCCTTAAAAAATATTAATTAAAATTAAATTTAAATGAAAATATTTTTTAATAAAAATTATAACTGATATAAAATAAAGTTAATTATTATATTAAAATATATAAAAAATATAATATAAATTAATTATTATTTAAGTAATTATGTAATATGTAAAATAAAGTTAATTTTTTATTTTAAATTGTGTGTATGATGTAAAATATGATTAATTTTTAATATTAAATTTTATGAATAAGATAATATATTAAGTTAAAATTAATCAAATTAATTTTAAATTGGATAAATAAAGCAAATATGTCAATTTAATTATGTTATAAAAAATTGTGGATTTGCCTCTGATTTCCCAATGATCTATTTCTAGGTATAACTGTGTTCGAAATATAAATATTTTATGAAGTGCTTTTAACCAAAAATAGATGCACTTCATAAATCTTTTTAAGTACTATATGCCAATTACACAGTTAAAAATGCCCTATTAAAATTAAACTCATCTAAATTTATTATATATCATATAATTAAATAACACTATAGTACTTATTGTTATAATAAACAAGTTTAACAAATCAACATATTAGCTCCAATTTCAATTTGATTCTTTTAATAATTATATAACTATTAAAAGATAAAAATATTTTTCCTTTCTTCCATCTTTGACAGTGCCGCAGACAGTGTATCTGTTAGACTTGAGCACAAGGGCCAATGTGGCATGATCAATGCTCCCACGCAGGCGGCAAACGGCCGCACATGCAGCCCATGCGCACAATCTTTGCGTGCACACAGGCCATGCTGTGGCCACCGCACATGCGGCCTGTGTGTGTGCACATAAGCCATGTCACGATTGCTGCGCTAGCATAGACCGTGCAGTGGCGAACGGCTACTGCGTGCACACATGAGCTACGCGCAGTTGCAGCGGTGCGACAGCTGTACACCCGCCCGTGTGGTCGTGAACGGCTACTAGAGGTGGGAGAGAAGAGGAATATTTTTGTCTATTAATTATTAGGGGGACAAATTGAGATCAAATCTTGAGGTCGAAGACTCGTATAAAATAATTTAAATTTTGAAGAATTGTTTGAAGAGCTAAAGTGGCCTCAAGGACCTAAAGGCAATTTACTCTAACTATAATATAAGATTTCATGAAATTATATATAAATGATTTTTAAAACCTTTTCCTTATGTTGTTGACTCATAAAAATCTATTTTAGAAAAATAAATTGAATATTTTAGCTTATACTATTATAGCTTATATTATTATAGCTTATATTTATCAATGTTCATATTTAGTTGTATATTTTACGATCAATTAATGTTAAAAAAATAAATTTACAGATAAGGACAGAGAGAGTGACAGAATTGTCGGCGAGGAGTGAAGAGAAGCACCTACGGTTTTGTGTGCATTCCTTTGTAATTTTACCAATTTTATTATTTGATAACATTATTATTTTTGAAATTCCAAAGTCTTTTATCACAATGACAATGTAAGCCTTTTGTTTTTTTAATAATAATTAGGCCTTTTGGGGATGGAAAAACTGAACATAATAATTAAAAATATTATAAATTTTGATTAATATATTATTATTTTTATTTATATGCGCACGAAACTTCCACATATAAGACCTAACAGAAAAGCAAAACAAAAAATAACCATTAAATTATCCTACATTTTCTTTTATTTAGTATAAACTTTTTTTTCATATAATTAAATTTAATAAAATAATATTTTTAAATTATAAAAAAATACTTATATAAAATATGTATCAATTATATAAAATAAAAAATAAAATTACATGTATATCACTAAAATGTAATTATTTTATATATTTAAAAATAATTTTTTTAATGTTATATATTAATTATAAAAATAATTTAAAAATTATAATTCACGCATAATTGATGTCACATAATTGTAATATATATATGTAATAAAAGAAGTAATTTTTGTATACTTTTATGATTATTATTATTTAATTTTAAAATTTTAATTATTATATATATATAATAATTATTTTTTAATACCACATATATAATTATTTAAAATAAGAATATTATTTCTCGATAGTCGTCACTGGATACCTTTTTGCGCTGCCGTTGTGAATCTATGCCGCCGAATATCCTGTGCGCCGCTGCCCAAACTCAATAATTCCTCTCAAAAAATGAACCAAATGGTGGTCCCCGCAGGGTGTTTTCTTCCAGTAGCACGAGGCCACGTGTCCACTTATCTCGACAGCACGAACACATGTCTCCCCAACATCCCACGTTTTTCGCTCAATGCGCCGTACATTAAAACGTGTACGTGTCAGAAATTGGCAATAAGTTCCGTCGTACTCTGTACAGCTTTCTCTGCGCCGGATCGGTGGCATTAATGAACGTGCGGACCAGATGCGCCTACGTAGTACTCCTACGGTCGATCCTGCGTCCCAAGCTCAGAGTTCGATGCATTCAATGCTGTTTCATGAGAGCACGAAACAGCAAACACTGGACAAACCAAAGGAGAAAATTACACGCAGAACTAAGCAGATGACAATTTAGATTATATTTGGAATAAAGTTAAAGATCATAATTTTTTAGTCATAATCCATCATCAATCAATTTTTGTTGCATTTTACAAAATTTTAACACCATTAATTAATTTTATTTATATTATATATTTATTGATGTAAAAAATATATCAAAATAGAATAAAATAATATGATAATTTTTACGTAAAAACTCGAGTGTTCGGAGAAAAAATTATAATATCATTTAGGCGATTTAAATCTAATAATCGAATTCCTTCTCTTACAAAATTTGATTTCTAAGTAGAGACCGAATGAGTACAAAAGAAAGAGGAGCAGCTCATCCAGAGAGAGAAAAAGATTCTCAGCTTCTCCTCCTCTTTTTTATTATAGTTTGGAGAGGAGGGGACATAATATATACGGTTTATCACATCTGACGCATATTCCTGCAAAGGACGATTAGACAGTGGACTCGCATGCTACTTTAAATGCTGAGTTGACATAGTAATACGTAGAGTACGATTTGATAATATCTCTTTGAGATACTGTTCGACAAAGAGTTGCTGTTGAGCTGCTGTTCGACTTGGGCTGCTATTTGGCAAGGGGTGTTAAAGAAGTTTCTAACAATGTTAATTTAAAAAAAATATTAAAAAAATCACCCAAGTTTTTATTAAAAAATAATAATAATTTTATTTAGGCTCTGTTCGATCTTAAATGAGATTGTATTTGCACATCTAATATAAAAAAATTTTATTTCTAAGAATGCACGGATTATTATTATCTTCAATTAATTCTTATGAAATAATAAAGAATATTTCAGATTTTAAGTCGTTTGGTTGGAGCTTAAAATATATTGAATATCTTTTAAATATTTATTTCATTTTTAATAAAAATTTAATATGAAAGAGTAATTTTATTTTACATTACATATGAATTATAAAATTAGTACTTTATTTCATTTTATTTTAAACTAAAAAAAGTAATTTAATTTTATTTCCTACCAAAATATTAACATTAAAATAACTTAATTAAAATAACTGAAAACTTTATTTGACATTATCACATAAAATAATATATTATTTTCTTCATATTTTAAAACTAATTAACCCTCTAATTAAATAATAACTTAAACTAAAATTTGGGAGAATATTATTTACCAAATCCATGCATCATTTTGGGCAAAGATTTGAATTACAGATCTTTTTTATTCTAATTTTAGTGGGATTTAAATTTTTGGACTTAAGTGAACTCAAAATAATCGTGTCTGAATCTAACTCGAGATTTTTTATCATATTAAATCTATACAATAATTTTTCTTCTCGATAAATAGAATGCTTTAAGAATAATCTTTTCAACATACAAGTAATTTAAAATTGCTATCGACAATTGTTCCATATATAAATGAAACCAACTACATTAAATTTCACAATTTATTTTTAATCATTACTTCAGATGAAGCACATTTTTCAGTTGTGAAAACGCTTTAGCAATTGAAATAATCGGTCGTAAAACGAATAATTGACAGTTAAACTATTATCAGCTACAGCTGTTCATCGTAAAATCTGTGGAAATAGTAGTTGGGACCAGTTTTTGATCTTTGGCATATTGGTCATCAATAAAAATATTATACTTACCATCAAATATAATTATTATTTTTGTCCCAATTTTAAGCTTATGAAATCGAGTAATTATAGGTAGTGATTAACTGTTGTGTGCAACTTTCTTATAATGGTATCCTCAAAAGTTTAAAGCTCACAGCGAGTCATAAAATTATAGTACCTGTAAGAAAATAAAAAAAGTAGAAAGCTTTGAGGCGTGAGTAATATTTTTTTGGATAAATTACACAGGAGTTTCTGAGGTTAGAATGATATTGCAAATAGATCTCACAGTTTAAAAAAAACTAGATTTTGATTTTTGAGTTTGTGTTTGCGCTGTCATTTGGTCCCTTAGTTTAAATATCGTTTTTTTGGATGGTCCAGTTAGACAGTAACAGTTAAATTTGACTGTTAGTCATATTTATAATAGTAAAAAGGTAGCAAATTTCAGATGTGGGATCAAACAGCATGCAAACACAAACTCGGAAACTCAAATCTAGGCTTTTCAAAATATAAGACCTATTTGCAGCGTCATTCTAATCTCAGGGACCCCTATGCAATTTATCTTATTTTTTTAAGGTAAATTTGCAGTATAAAATGCAATCAACTTTCATGATTAAAAAAAACTACAAAACTCTCTAATGAATAAGATTGTAAAAAAAAAAAAAAAAAAAATGATACTTATATATATTTTTTATATTCAATTTAATGGTTAAAAGACACTTATAAGCAGCCTTTTAATTAAGAGATACATCTCATAAATTTATAACATTTAACGAGCACTTTTTCACTAAAATAATATTTTAAAATTACATAATTCTAATTACGAAATAAAATTTAATTAGTAAAATAAATATTTAGTTTAACAAGTCAAGCTCTAAGTGCCTATCAAAGACCATTAAATATTCATTATTAAGCCCACTGTAAATTATTAGTTTTATGCAAATTGATAAATCTATAAAGAAAATTTTTATAAATACCTATAAATTCACTTTATTTTTAACGTGGGATAATTATATATTCAATATATTACAAACTATCTAACAGAACTTCTCATAGATTAATTTTTTTTTTAAAGATTATTTTTTTTACATTAAACTAGAACTTTCATTTCAACATTAATTAGCTCAATACTCAAAATTTTGAAATGTTATTTCCCAACACGCATGATAGATGAATATTCAATTAGTGTAAATTATTAAAATAATATTGAGATAAGTATAAATTAAAGAAGTAACGACAGGACAAGTTCTGAAATTTCAATTAATTTAATTAAGCAGCATAAAAAACTGCCAATATATAGGGTTAAGCATGAATTCCCAAACTGTTTAAAGCCTGAAGATTCAAAAATTATTAAGAACATGTGTTTGATAGGAAAAATCAGTGCATATCTGGACCTTCCGCGTGTTATGTGCGCCACCTCGAATCTCAATCAGCAAGTCGCGAAAGCCAAGAGCCTAAAAGCTTTATCACATGATGAATCTCTCCAGCTACCCATAACAGGCTTTTCGTACTCATTCTCTACGAGTGTGGGTTGATTCTAGTGTGCATAAATGGCAAACATCTTACTCACCTGGGTGCTAGCAAAATAATTTATTCATTCCTGCTCTACTATCCCATAAGCTCTACTCCCTCCAAACAAATCAATACATATCTCTCGCTGGAGGGCACATTCTCATATTTCTAAAACTTTTATCATCATTACATCTCTAGTGGACTAAGTCTAAGAAGAACAGATAGGAACATCTTACGAATTTTCAGATTGGTAACTGGCAGCCCACATCTCTATACAACTTCTCCTAAATAATTACATATGGATATTCTATCCAGCTTCTCCAATTGACACCTAGAATGTCTTTAAATTTCCTCTATTCTGATCATAAGAAAAACAAGTGTATGAAAGCTGAGAACCTTAGTTACTTATACTGCTCAAGATTTTCTTTCCTTTCTGATATAGGATGATTTATTTTTACCTCTTCTCGTTACTTATTATTTTACCTAAAAGCCTGCTAAAAGCCTCACTTTACCTCAGTGATTCTTTTCTCTTAGGATATCGCCAGACGATTACTTCCCGCCCTCTTCGGCCACGGGTCACAAATTTTATATCTTTATAAAAAAAAAAATAATAAAAATCATGATATTCTGAAAAAAAGAATTAAAATTATAGCACTTTATAATTCCGAAGATCAAATTTAAAAATTTAAAAAATTAATATCAATTCATGATATTCTTCCCACCTTATGGGCCGGATGCAAATAAATAACGCTTCTCATTTTGTTATTCGTTAGATAACTTTTTATGACGTCATATATGGTGGGATTTCAATTAATTTCACCACCCGCGTGATTTTTATGCTGCAGATTTGCAAATATTTATAATTTTATTGATGAAATATATGCAGCAGCTACCTTAAAAAAAAATTTCATAAAATTTTAAGTTTAATAATAATAGAAATATATCAAAATTAATAAATTATTAAAAATATATTAATTTTATGAAATTTATATAATTTAATCAAAATATCACAATACAATATAAATCATAAAAGAAAATAACAGTAATAATAATAAAAAAACTTTCAACTTAGTATTAATAAATAAAAATAAAATATTTAATTTTTTCATAATATTATAGACTTGTTGTATGACAATAAAATAAAAAAAAAATTAATTTGTACATTACAAGATTGACAAATTTAATAATTACTAATTATTAAATTTATTATTCGATCCAATTCCAGTTCCTAAACGCAAGAATCAAGAATCAAACCGAATCAATTTTAGTTCGATTTCGATTCATTTCTGATTCAATCTCGATTTTTCGGGTATTTTTGCATACCTCTATTTTAAACTCTAATATTAAACCTTAAAGTTTATTTATTTGTAAGGTTAAATTTAACAAAGTTAAAATTAAATTTAGATAGAGATATTTTTTTATTAAAAATTATAATGATGTGAAATAAAATTAACTATTATATTGAGATATGTGAGGAATGTGATATAAATTAGTTATTATTTTAGTAATGTGTATAGAATGTGAAATAAAATTAATTTTAAATATTAAATTTTATATGTGATGTGATATATCTGGTTAAAATTAAACAGATTAATTTTCAACGGTCAAACAAACGGGTCCTAAATTTTAAATTCTAAAATCCTAAACTCTAAATCCCTATATCTCAAATTGCATCCGAGTTCTTGATATTAGAAGAGAATTACAAATTGATTTTTTAACTTTTTAAAAACCTCAAATATCCTTAAGTTTATAAAAGTGTTACAATTTTAATATTTCTTTCAAAATTTCATCATTTTCATTAATTTTTCTATTAAATTACATAAAATTTAATTATTTTTGATTAGTTTGAATCTTTTGCACATTTTAAAGGATATTTATATCTTTTTATTCTCATCATTTTTTAAAAATTTTAAAATTAATTTCTCTTATATTTTATTTATTTACACTAAAAATTTAAAATTACATTTTAAAAATTAGAAGATTAATAAAAATAATCTTAAAATAGATTAATAAAAAAAATAATTATATTTTAATTAAAATCAAAATTGTAGAATTATTGCAACTTTTATGGACCTAAATTAAAATTTATTAAAAATTTGGTCTAATTCGCTATACCTTTCTGGCCTCATAGGCCTGGATGCAATTTGCGCTTTTTATTTAATATTAATGGATAGTAATAATATCTGATAATTTAATACGTAGTTATCTATAAATTTTTTTTATGTGAATTTTGTAACGAATTTAAAAACGATTTTAACGTTCCTATCAAAAAAAATAAAAATTCTAATGGGATTTTTTTTTGGGTAAATTATATTCAAATTTCTGAATTTAAGAATTAATAACACACAAATCTACATTATAATATCAGAGTTTTTAAATTTTAATAAATTATCAAATAAGTTCTTTTTATTTTAATTTTTTTTAAAAATTATCATTATATTTTTTCTCTTTTTTCTCAAATTTTAAGAGAGGAGGAGGGATATAATGATAATTTTAAAAAAAATTAATAATAAAAAATAAAAAATTATTTAATAATTTATAAAAATTCAGAGATCTGATATTATAATTTTAAAAATTTAGAATTTTTTTTTATTAAATTTTAAATTTAAAAATTTGAGTGTAATTTACTTTTTTTTGTTTTTTTTTTATATTGATTCTAACGGGAAGTTACGATTGGAGGGCGGAGGATGGCTACCGCCCGTCAGTCCCTACTCGCCCCTGCTAACAATAATTGCTCTCCCCTATCGTTCTTCTTCACCGTCTCTCTCTCTCTCTCTCTCTCTCTCTCTCTCTGCGATCCCGCTACCGACCTGCTCGATTTGGACAGGAGGCAGAGGCTGCAAGGATGGCCGGTCAAAGCGCTAATCTTCTCCTTCTCCTTCTCCCCTTCCTCCTCTGCACCTCCGTACCGGCAGCTCTGACAGAGGAGGCGAGCAGCGCCTACGAGGTTCTGCAGCGGCACGGGCTGCCGATCGGTCTGCTGCCGAAGGGCGTGCGAGAGTTCCGCCTGGACGACGACGGCCGATTCGAGGTGCATTTGAAGGAGGAGTGCACGGCCAAGTTCGAGACGGAGGTCCACTACAACCGCAACATCACCGGACTGATCTCCTACGGCCAGATCGCCGCCATCTCCGGCGTCTCCGCCCAGGAGCTTTTCCTCTGGTTCCCCGTCCGCGGCATCCGCGTCGACATCCCGAGCTCCGGCCTCATCTACTTCGACGTCGGAGTCATCCACAAGCAGTTCTCCCTCTCGCTCTTCGAAACCCCTCCCGATTGCCCCTCTGCTGCCGCCTCCTCCCGCGATCGGCTCCACGAGGGCTCCACGATCGCCCAAATTGTCTCCAAGGTACCCCCATTTCTGCCCTCTCTGCCCCCCTTTCTCTGAATCACCGTCGATTTCTGCCGAATGATCGATCCTGGATCATGGATTGGATTGGAGCAGAGCCGATCGGGAAAGCTGCGGTACGATCTTGATCAGGGCGATGCCGTTAGGACTGCCGTTTGAATCCCCGCCGTCCGATACTGATTTAGTTCCGCGATTCGATTCCTTTTCCGTTCTGGTGGTGTGAATGTTGGGGAGTTAATTTGTGTGCTTGCGGTGCTTGCTAGAATTAAGCAGCAGACTGGTCGATTTCGCCAGTTCCTCGTGATCGGAATTTTTGGGCGTCAACCATGATCGCCGGAGGTTCATGGAGGGAGGCGGCGGAGGTCATCCCGCTCTTCTGCTGCCGTGCTCAGTTGGGATAGAATACAGGGGAGTAATTCTGGGCTTTAACTTCCGTCTAAAATTATTGTGTTATCTGCCTATCTATATCTATGATGTGTATGCTGTTGATATCGGAGCTTCTTTCAATTATGAGTTAACCATCACAAGTCATAAACTATATTCATTTATTTTCTTCTTTTTTATGTTAAAAAGTTGTATCTCCTATCATATAACATTATTTCATTAATTAATGATATCATTGGAAATAAAAATATAGGAGAAAAAATTTTGATGTGCATTTACAAATTACTTTCTTATTTATTTTAGATATCTTCTTCTTAATTTTATTTTTTACATAAATACTAGCATTGCATTTCATTTCACATTGTGAGAGAGTTACTTGCAAGGCGGTTAGATTGTAATGTAAAATGATTTTATGACGAAGAACGACGAAGAACGTTAGTTAATGTCATATGCTATGATATTGGATATTATAAGCCTATGGAAATGATTCATATAAAGTTGAACAAGACTTCATTCGGTAAACGGCAGTGTTGATGATGATGATGGCTATCTCGATGAAATTTGTATATTTATTAATTTTGATGATTTTTTGTAGAATTTAGGAGTAGGAGTTATATCTTGAGAGTGTAGTAATTGGATGTTAGACATGGGATTATGCTGACTCGAAATTTTACACATCTCGAATCTTGACGGAATTAATATCTCAATCACGTAAGAAATACAGAGAATAATGTGAAAGGAAACACTAGTTTTATGCAAAAATCACGGCATTGGGGGACAAAGAAAAAACATGTTTTGAAAAAATGGGACAATAAAAGGATTACATGAAGAAAAAGTACACTAAAATAGAAGGATAGGGGGAGATGAAAAAAGATGTGTTCAGCTTTGACTTCTGCAGAAGGTCTCTTTTCCCTTTGTGTGTAGAAAGATATACATTTTTTCTTCCTATTCTCTAAGACCATTCTGTATGATGTGCATGAGTTACAGTTTTTGATATATAAGAAGGGGATTGCTAATATCGTCAAAAAAAACCTCATACGACAATAAAGACGAGCACTGAATGCGAAAAGTATTGAGCACTTGTTTGCAACACTTCAACTACAATTCAAAAGAGATACTGAGGAAGCATTATCCAAGAATTTCGTGAGATAAATACTAATGGATTTAATATGAGTGTAAAACTACTCTCGATTGCTAGCCAATTGGTTAGCTAACATAGGAGTTGATTTAGGTGGCTAGTTTTAACTCACATTTAGGCCCTGTTTGGCACGAGGATCAAAATCATGATCAAAATAGTACTAGTTTAAAAAAAAATAATAAATAATAATAACAACAATGATAAATGATAACAACAATGAGAAAATTTTTAAAGACAATGACTCAAATCAATATTGCTCGATTTAACTTCTCCGTGAAGATATTTGATGCTCTTCACAATAGAACTCATTGTTCACTTTAGTACGTCTCCTTTGACTAACATCAGTTAAGGGTGGTAAAACAGATTGGTAGGTCAAGTTTCTCTCGAACTTGAATCAATTCTACCTAAACAATTCAACCTGAATTCAACTCGATTATTAAGTAGATTAAAATTAATAACTTGAACTTAACTCTATTAATAAACAAGCCAAGTTAACTCACTAACTGACTCATATATAAAACAAATATTTATACATCGGTAACCCAAAATTGACACAACTTAATTATATACAACTTGAACTCGATTAGTTTACTAAACAGTTCAAATTCATGGCCCATACTCAAAATTTTTAAGTCAATTTGACTCAAGTTTACTCATTAGGTTATTTATTGTCAAAATGTAAAGATTTAGTAGGAAATAAAATAACTTTATTTGTTCTTTTTGTATTTTAAAAATATCAGAAATTGACATTTTATATTTGGAGGTTGGATTTATTTAAATTAATATATAAAACTTATTAAATGGTATATTGTTTTTGTGAAAATGTGATTTTGTAAGATTTTATATTAAGTATAAAAAAAAAATATATAATAAAATTTTAAATAAATGAATTGAATTACTTAAAAAAGTTAACTTTGATGTTTATTCACATGTATCGCCTTTGTATTTTTTTTTCTTTTTTTTGGGAATTATGATGGAAATGTTAGGAATAAATTCAAAATAAGTAATATTATTTTATTAATTTAAAAATATTATTATATATTTAAAAATTTATTTTAATTATTTAAATAAAAAGATGATCATACTTTTAATTTAAATTTATTTCATTGTTAATAAACATAATATTTTCGAAGAATTGCAATTTAATTATTTCTTATAACATCTGTGTGTATATATATATTTCATCGTGTCAGGTCATAATATTTAACTTGTGAGTTGAGATTATAAATTATAATAATTGATAAATACAAAAAAAAATTATATATAAAATATATCTATTTTCAAAAATATTTATATCTTAATAAAAATAAATATTATTTAATAAAATTATGACTAAAATTACTATTTACAAATCGGTAATGCATTTCACAATAATAATAATATATTATATAATAAATTAATAAACTCATTTTAAAAATCAAATAGAGCTAATACGTTAATCTTAATAAAAATAAATATTATTTATTTTAAATAATTGAATGAGTAAAATTAATATTTACAAAATCACGTGAAATATATTGTATTACAAAATCGTCACCGATGATGTTGGAGATGGCTTGAAATATCGTACTCGATGCCTAGGGAGAGCTGGGATATATCGTTCCCGATGTTATGGGACAACTGTAGCTCAATCCTCGTCAACGAGGTTTAATGAAGCTGAATCGTCGGGTCCGAGGTTTAAGATCTGCAAAAGTAAAGTTCATTAATTAGTGGTTAATTATGATGGATGATTAGCGTGCCTCTTGAAATGCTGCATGTATAGCTGCGATGCAGCGCTGGAATCACGTGTTAATATAAATTTTATGTAGTAATTTCATAAAAATAAAGATATAAATTTAAAAATTCATGTAGCGACTCAAACACAAGAGCGACCCATATAGTCACCCGAACATTGGCCACTCACAAAACATAATATTTTTTTAATGAAGTAGTGGGGAGAGGTGACTCGGTGTGCTTATTTTGATTATTTAATTTAACTAGTAATTAATTAACTAATTATTTAAAATAAGATATATAATCTTATAACTTCTTTTATATGTGCACTTGGGTTTCTTGAATCAAATTAAAATATGGGATCACTCCATCTTAGTGGCCTCTGATCTCAATGATTAAACCCTAAATTTCAAAAATTTATAAAATTCTCTCAAACAGTTAAAAAGTTTTAATTCGAAAATGCAAGTATTTGAATTAAAAATGGGGATTAACATTTATTTTTTTTTTAATTTGTGTTAAATTGATATGAAATATTTTCAACACCTTTGAATGAACGTCATGACTAGAGCGGTTATCGACCGATTTCGAATTACTTTAATATCGCATATCCAATTATGAATAACAGTAATTGAGTACTTTGTACATAAATAATATAGATTTAGCTATTACACATAAATATCTAATTTAATTACTTTTACAGAAATACTTTGTAACTCCTAACTTCTAAGTGATCTTAAATTTTAAATTTAATTAAACTTTTTTATATGGGCTAAAATTTTTATGTGGTATCTATATAGTAATGGTGTTGAATCGACAAAAATAATTTATTTTACCTCCGATAAATAATGTTATATAAAAATTTTAATTGAATTTAAAGTTTAGAATTATTTATTAGAATGTATAATATTACTCAAATTGTATTATCATTTATATATAATATGAAATAAATTTTTAGATTAAGAGTTATACAAGATATGTAATAAAATTGATTTTTCTAAGTGAAAAGAAGCTGACTTTTAATGTGTAGTTAGGGCTAGCATCAATCAGATCGCCTCAAGTCGAAATTAAACATTTTGATTTTAGAATAAATTTAATTTGAATCGGTTAAAATTTATTCAATTTTGAGTTAATTTGCAATTAAATTGAATCTAATTATTATCCATATTTATTATTTAAATATATATTAAATTATTATTTATATTCAAAATATATTATCATGCATACACACATACACATACTCATACATACATACATACATATATACATATATATATATATATAGCTTAATTTATCATGCATACCCAGTTAAGGGCTGTGAAATTTTATTGGAGGAACAAAGTTTTTTCATTATTCTTTGCCCTAAAATCTATAATTCCCCAACACCAATTAAAAATTATAATAATATAAATTCAAACTTAAAATCCCTTAATTCAAAACAAATTTCCTTCCCACTAAACTATATTTATAAAAATATATATATAATTTCTTCATAGTACAAATTATCTTACGATCATCGATCGAACTTAACACAATTAATATTACATGTTATAATCTATATTCATTTTCATAAAATATTAATTTAAATAAAATTATATTAAAAAATAAGAACATAAATATAATATTTAAAAAAATTATAATATTAATTTGAAATAGCTGCAAATATAATGTGCAAATCAGATCAAAAGAGATACAAATTTGTACTATACATGTGGACAAAACAAAGCATGATAGTTGAGTTATTTATCAAAGCTGAACTGCAGAACACATTAATCCCTGAAAAAATTTGAAGTTTCACATGCCAGAATGCAATGATTTCTCCAAGGACATCACAAAGTGCTCCCCTTTACTTAAAAAACAAAAAGAAAAGTGCTCCCTTAACTAACTTTTTTCAATAAAACAAATTACTTGAGAGATATTTAATTTAACATTATTTTAATATTATATCATATTATTTAAATTTAATTTAAAATTTAATTACATTTAAATACCATTTTGAAATGAAAATTTAATTAACTTTTATAATATTATCTAAAGATTTTTAGATAACATTAAGTGAATATAACGTCAAATCAAATAGCCCCTTAATTCAATAATTAAATATGCCTAATAAAAAAAAACCTCTACTTACTCGGTGCTTATCCGACCACCCAATAACATTGGGGTTTCTCTAGCATGCCAGACTACTTTAATACAGTTCTATTTTGACTAATCCGAATCCGTGTAACCTCTAACAGAGGAACAACTAGTCAATTTGGAAAGAACTTATTGTCAGCCTCTAGGAAGACTTAAAAAACAACTATCCAGCTAAAGATTGACGCTGAGGGATGAAAGTCTGGGGAGCAAAACATATTAGATACCTGTGTAGTCCAGACCGTAAACTATTTCCATTACTGATTTGACTAGGCAGATCCGATCAGTCTCGTGATGAAAAGAAGTCTTTTCCGATCTCAGGCAGTTATAGCAAAAAAATATCACCAATGTTAAACCATGAAAAATACCAAAGGTGTGGGAAAACGGCTTATAACAATGCAATTACAATCAATAATTTTCATTGATAAAGAGGTTTTTAACGACGCAAATATTTATTAAACGACAAAGATCATAAAAGCAACACCAGTAATGATGTTCCGAGTCATTCCACACGGCATTACCGATGAGCTTATGACCCTGAATTTAGAGGAATTAGTTCTCCTGATTCTGCTGTCAGCGCCTTATAAGCACGTTGGATTCTTCGAGTTATGGCACCCACTTTTCCATCCCCAATAACTCGTCCATCAATCATAACAACCTATTGAATTAAATCCAGAAGTAAATGAATAAGCTACACTAAGTTGAGGGGACAATAGATTAATACGCAATGATTAGAATGAATGAATATGGTTATTTGGATGAAGCTCACTGGTGTAAGTTCGCCCATAGTTCCAGTGGTCCAAACCTGTATGAGAGAAAACTTCATATCACAGGGAAATACTGGCAGAATTCTTCATGTTAAAAAGAATGAGATGCTATCTCAAAGGGAACGGTAAAAAGGGCAAGTTGAATCAGTTTAATCTTTGACAAGATCCCAGCGACAGAATAGTTGAGGACAAATTTTGAATGCAATCATCTTGCGAACTGAATAAGTTTAATAAGAGAAAGAAACCTTGAGAAGATCAAGCAACATGCCATAAAATTCATGCAAAAGCATTATCATCAAGTCAAAATGAAGAGGGTTCAACTTTAAAGACAACAAGAACAATCTCATTTGCCATGATTGCAATGGATCAAGAGCTCAGAGGAATAATCTACATATTTATAGTCAACAAGTAACAATTAGCCCTGGGGGTGATATTAGCTAACACATCCATCCACCATCAGGTAGAGTGTGACCAAGGTAAACAGAATAAGGTTGTGATGGAGGTGCATTTCAGCAACAAAAACAATATAGCATAGCCAACCTCATCGGCAGCATGAAACTCAGATAAACTGATGCGTCGTTCATGTAGAATCAAGTTCTCTTTTATGACAAGATCAATGACCTATATAACCAGTGAAACAATTTTAGAGCATTACATAAGCATCTAAAGACAGTGTCATTACATAAATGACTCTATATAGATCAATGTTGTCTACCATACAAATCCAGCAATTCAAGGAGATATATCATAATCGGATAATTAACAAACTTGCATGCACTCCCATTTGGAAATAAGGAACGATGTAATAGAGGAACTATCTATAAGAGTTAGAACATTAAATAAGTCAAACAACAACAATACCACCACCAATAACAACAATAACATAACCTTAATCCCAAGATAATTGTGGTTTGCTTCATGTATTTCTCTTCTTCGTTCAACACTTAATTTAAAGTCATATTTAATGATCATATATCAAGTCATTCTTTCTCCCCTACCTCTCTTGAATATCAGGACATGGATCTCATTCTCCTAAACTATGCATAGGGACCACTATAGGTCAACCATGAACATCACTAAATTTACTTAAATGTTATTCCCTTTTCTCCATAGGTGTCAAGTCTATTCTCTCTCTGATACAATTACTTCTAATATTGTTTAGTTTAGTGTGAACCTCATCTATCTCAACATCTACATCTACAATACACAATCTTAGAATATTATATTAACTGCCAAGCATTAACTTTCATATATCATAACTATTTGGATAACAATCTTATTCAACTTTCACATTATGAACAAAGAAAAAAGTTAGAGAAACAAACTATAACTGTTAATCATTAATCACAAACAATTTCACTTAGTAGTAACTGATAAAATGGGAATGATGCTTTTCCTCAGGATTGCAAATTCAACAACAAATCAAACTGAGAATGTTCATCGCCGTTCGTCGAACATTTCCCTCAATTGTCACTTTTGGCCGATTTCTTTTTATCTCTCTCAATACTATTTATCTAGGTATAATCCATCCTAATTCTGCTGATTAGAAGCTCTACAACTCTCAAGAGGGACGTCAAAAACCTTCACCTTATTCAGGTGGCTTAGCCATCTTTGATGCCACTGGCAACCTTTCCTGTGATTGCTACGACTACTCCTTCTACTGGAGTTCACATTCCATGAGTTTGACCACTCTATCCATCACTTCAATTATAAAGCCATCCAAACCTTGACGAAGGCTGGGGTAGACTTCCGACGGTGCACTAAAAATTACTAGTCTATCTTGTATCACTGCACTACGAAGTTAAACCCTTGATGGTTTTTCCCACTGTCTCTGGACTCAACTTGTCAGCCACTCTCCCTTGTTGCACCATGATGTGAGTACATTCTAAGGGGCACACAACTTCGCTTGCTTGGTGATAGCCATGAAGCTGCAGCGGATAGTGAAGCCGGAAGATGAGGCGATGGTGATGCCAGATGGATTTCTGGTGACTCAAATAGAGTTTTGATGGAGGTGCTGATTACACCACCTCATCGCAAATTATTTGCTTCTTCTATGCTCTATTACTCAATCCTAACGATGAATATTATAGAAAAGGTCAAGAGAATAATAGAAGTAATGGTGATCAAAAGAAGGCAAAATCACAATCAACAAGTTCAACGAGAACTTCGGCTAAAAGAAGATGCAGATCGAAATTACATATCAAAAGCAGCAACATTTGCCGCTTCTAGGACAAGAGGATTGGCATCGATTAGATTGTCAGTCACTAGGAGTCGCTTAGCCACCAACATGAAATGATGCTTTCAACGTCATGAATGAGAAGAGTCTTCTAGTCTTATGACGGCGTTAATAAAATATATAAGCTATTAACTGCATTGAACGAGTTATAATCTGATGCGCCAACAAAATTTCAAAATGATTGGAGCACCAACAAAATTTCAAAATGGCTGAAGGTGCTTCTGCTGCAGAACATATAAATGATTTGATCATGAGTCAATTGAATTCGATAGATACCGGCTTTGAAGATGAAGTCTCAATGTTGATACTCCTATCCTCTAATTTAAGGATCAAACTGGGGCACCTAGTAAGGCCCTCGAGGTGCCAAAGACCACCCCAAGAATAGATGCATCAACATCATCACCTCAAGGAACCACCACAAAGGTCAAGACGAAGCCTCGAAAACAAAAGCCATGATGACGACAACCCGCTTTAGAGAGCAGAGTCTGCACTTTGATGCCTCTAAAGCAAATCTAAATATTGATATCTATAACTGGGAATCAGCCTCAAAATCAAGACTCAAGACTGAAGAGATTCATGGTGCTGAGTCAACACTGCTATTGGTACTAGTAATTTAAAAATTGTGCAATGGTGAAGGGTTGACACTACCATGCAGAAAAGATACATGGTTCTAATTCTCAAGATGCTACTATAGGTTGAGGACGCCGAATGATGACAAAATCAACCATGCATGATGCACGATTGAGCCAATCATCTAAGGTGAGCATTAATGGTATAAACTTAATGGAGCAGAAACATCACAGTGAAGCCTGAGAGTATCATTGTGGTCATTAACAAGCGATTCTAGCTGACATCCGTTTATAAGAATGCCAACTTGAAGAGGATATCAACTAAACTCTTGGTATCCAAGAGCATTCGGTGAAACATTCTAGTTACTAAAAATTGTGTTGATGACCATTTGATTATTATAAGAATAATCTCAATCGAAAGATCGTTAGAACCAAAGACAATAAGGATAGAAGTTGTGGGATGTATCTGCACACTTCCTACTAAAGCTCTAGACGACAGAACGAGGAAGATCCAAGTATGTCGCCCATTTCATTAACGGTTTCCAATTGTAAGCTGACCTCGCTATCGTAGACAGCTTGGCGAGGAGCAACAAAACAAGTTCCTGGCACCTATATAATCATCACAGCTAGCAACAAGAGATAAAAACATAGATCTCCACTCTGTTGGAGTTGCAAGTCTATTAAATTGCGCAACCACAATATAATTGCATGAGATGGGTTAGGTTCTTGTCACATTTTTTATAGCGTGAACCAGACACTACACGGTGACCAATAGCTAACTTATTAATCCTTCACATTGACAATGAGAAGAGTGTTGCAAGGAGCAAAGGTAGCCTCTTCTTCGTAGGAGGCAGTCTGGTCCTAGGATCAAGCTGCAGCATGGTTAGCAGCCTTGATCCTAGTTTATAACACTTCCAGAATGTCATCCAATCATGGGAATTGGCGAAGGGCCTTAGTTTCCTACAAAGGATAATATCTTCTTACAGGGCAATCACAGGCAAACTGGAGGCAGTAAAATGAAATAAATGCACAAAACAAAAAAAAGGATACGAGATTTTACGTGCAAACTATGTCAGTAATGAGAAACTACATTTGCCTAGAAAGCAAGAGAATTCACTATTTTAGAGTGATTATAAGAGTTCATAGTGCAAGAACCTAATAACTCAAGAAATGGCCCTTAAGAGCTTCAAAGTATATTTATAGAACTAGAATTACAACTAACTTAACTTGATCTACGCTCCACTTCTGAGCTGATAATTGCATTGTTGGTAGATTGTGGGAGGCTAATTACCACATGGTGACTTTCAGCTATAGGTGTGCAATTAGTTAGGGTAAGTGGGCGGAGTCATCAGTTGTTCAATGGATGTTGAATAGCTTTTCGGTTCATGTTTCTTCATGTGTATGATAATTTAATAATTTGACTAACCACAAGAGCAGATATTCGAGGATAATAATTTTGGGAAATTTTGTGCTTATGAACGATCAGAGAACATGAACTACCAGGTCCATGATTGAGAAAGACTCGTTGTGATCAAGTAGTTTCTTCTAAGGAGCTAGTCTTTAAGTCAAAAGTTCTCTAATAAGGCCAAAGAAGCACTATAGCTCCTAACACATGTACGACTTATATTTAGGTATAAATTTCACTGTGAACAGTAATGCCACTGCTTTTATTTTGAGATATTGTTTTTTTTTTGATAAAATATTTTGAGAAATTGTTACTGGACATTAAAAGTATTTAAACAAGAATAGAACTTTAGGAAGAAGCTTCTGAGATTTACTCTCAGATATCCAACTTTAAATTTCACAAAAGCATGAGACAACATAAGTAATGAAACATACAGTTGCTCGAGTTATTCCTGGAAGGCAATAATCAGCATGAGGAGTCAACACAAAACCTTTCTTGACCATGAACTGCAGACAAATTGTTCACAATATTAAGCTTATCCTACAGTTATGGAGAACTACAATGGAAATTGCCTCACAATGTTGGTAGCATTAGTTTCTGACACAAAACCATCTTTATCTAGCATGATTGCATCATCTACATTGGCTAGGTTGCCTTCTATCTGCAATATATGATATAGTAAAAACAAACTAAAACAGAACCAAGTCAAGAAAAAAAGTAATACATTCAAATGTATAGAAAAGTTGGTTTTTCAAAACAAACCTTTGCTAGAATATTGTTGATAAGATTGTTATGGTGAATCTTTGAATCTATACTCTGCGATTGGGTATAAGACATGATAAAAGAAAAAAACATGTTTAGAACAATGTAGGAATTTGAAAATAAAATTTAGCATTAAGGCAAAAGGTGATCATCATTTATGCCAATAAAATTTTTGCCAACTAACATCTACACCACCAAAGCAGATTGACACTAGGTTAGTTACTATTTCCAGGAGAAACAGATTGATTTTTTCCATCTCAAGGCGGATTCTATGAATTACAATAACATTATGTATTGCAAAATTTAGGATAGAGCCCTACTCAATGTTTATATTGAAAGTTAATGAGTCACCAAGTTAGTTGGTCATTAGTGTTAAATGTTGGACAAGTTTCGTGAAGCTTCAAATGTAGCAGAAGATGCATGAGCAAATGAAGGGCTAGTGTCATGGTAATCTATAATCTATTCCGAACTATTGTTCTTCATTTTTCAAATCTTCTAATTTAACATCAAAGGATCTAAATACTCTTCCAAATTGCAAGTAGTAGTTGATATAACAGTAGGAAAAGTCTAGTAAATGTGCTTAAAAGGTTTAATAGGTGAAATAGATAGTTCCTTACATTTGGGGAGTTACGGCGGGTGGTGGCAGTCACCAATTTTATACCCCCTGAATTGTCATAGACTGGAGGCTTCCATTCAGCAAGCACTACATTGCCCAATCGATGTAAAAACAAAAAATCAGGAAATGCAGTCTTTTAACAACAATCATCTTGGCTCACATATGTATACGATCAATTTTGTGACGCCCATGGCCGAAAAGGGCTGGGAGTGATCACCGGATGATGTCTTAAGAGAAAGAAATCGCTGAGGCAAAATACGGCTCCTGGCAAGCTTCTAGACCGAACAATAAGCGGTGAGAGGGGAACAAGAATGAATCGTCACACATCGAAAGGGGGGAAGATCCTAAGCTGTATAAGTAGATAACATGATCTCAAATAGTAGAGACGCCTTTTAAGGCAAAATCGTGAAGCTAATGATAGAAAACTCTACAGTTAAGTGTGCTTGAACTGGAGTAGTACTGAGATAAGTAATCTCCTGGGAAGTACTCAAATCGTGCAGTTCCTTAAAATCAAAGCAGACAATACCTCTACACTGGGATCACAGGATGTTACAAATTTCAACAGCAATACTCTAGGCTCACATGAATGGAAGGCTAGTCTACTTGATTCTAGGTGCAAAGGAAATTTTTAAGATGAATTTTGTAGGTGTGATATCCCGTGATGGATGCACCTTTAGACAAGTCCCACATTGGCAAAGCACGAAAGAGATGTTGGGTATATATGAAAAGACACCGATACCTTCGTAAACACATTCTGAGGTAAAACCGTGAGACTAATGATGAGAAACTTCATAATTCAGCTTGCTTGGGCTAAAATAATATTGAGATAAGTGGCCTTCCCAGGAAGCTTCTCAATTACGTAGTTTCTCAAAAGTCAAAGCAGATAATATCTACGATGGGTTGAGTTGTTACATATGGTATCAGAGCTACTTTGCGTAACCTCTTGGGCGATAGTGGGGCAAACCTCAGCAAGGGTGCTGAGTCCCGAAAGGAGGTGTATATGATATCTCGTAGGGATGCACCTTTACGCAAATCTCACATCGGCAAAATACGAGAGAGATGCTAGGTATATATGAAGAAACATGCATATTTTCGTAGATGTATTTTGAGGCAAAATCGTGAAGCTAATGACGAGAAACTTCATAGTTAAGCGTGCTTAGTATAGAGTAGTATTAGGATAAGTAACCTTCCCGAGAAGTTACTCAATTACGTAATTTCTTAAAAGTCAAAGCAGACAATATTTACGATAGGCTAGGCTGTTACAACAGGCCTAGAATCTCATTAAGCAAACTTACTAAACATGTCTCACCATGTTGCATAAGAGGTTCAAAAGATCACAACACTTGAAATTGAGAAAAACAGTCAAGCGACAGTTTGACCACTGCACATACCAATTAAAGTGCACCCGTATTGATTAAATGCCGGACTCATACCAGAAGTAACCTGAAAGGTAAAAGCATGAGTGGTATTAACTTGTTTTAGATAGTTAGCAAATATATTACAAATATTAAATGCTAGAAATAAACTTTAGAAATTAATCTTAAATCTACATTTTGATAAAAGATGAAGCTTTACAATAAATTTCATAGATAATGACCTTTTTACCACGTGTTAAAGTAAGCCTGACATGAGCATTATCAAACATTCCATTTGAAATCAGAGTCTTGAAGATTGCTTCCTTGATCTGAAATATTGTCTGAAAAGTTAAGTTCACAAATAAAATTGCCAAACAAAACAAATAAAATTAGGTAGAAAAAGTTGTTCAAGTAGTTTTTATATATTAACAAGTACCAGGCATCTAGTGGAAGTTTCGGTTTCAGGACTATGAACCTTTGTTGAAAGATTACAACAAAATGAAACTCAAAACAAGCATAAATGGCACAGGTATTGACCTCTTCACGACTTGGAACATTGATGAAGGCTAAAGCTTTAGCCGAATCAAACAATCTACATCAAAAATAAATTTTGTTGCCATTAAAATAAGAATCAAGCTATGACTCCTCGAACAAAATAGGTTAATTAGTCTTTCATAGGAACAATAAACATGAGTTGATCACCTATCTAGATGCTCATTTAGCTTAAATATCTTCCTGCTGTATATACGAAGCCCCTCCCATACAGCATCACCTCCTTGTACAACTGAATCAAACACTGAGACCTTCAAAAGAAACAAGGACAGAGAGAATGAATACGGTTGCTTCAATATAATATGTGTGAAAATGATTTAGTATAAAAACCTTTGCATCTCCTCGTGGCACAAGTTCGTCGCCTACCCAAACAAGTATTTTCTCATTTGCAGGGACTGGTAGACTTAGAGTTGGTAAAGAGGATTGCAAAGAAGATGGTGTTTGTTTCACATGGCGCCTAAGAAATTTGTAGAACGGCAAACTTTGTTCTAGCAAATCATATAGAGCTGGAGGAAATGTCTAAAACAAATAGAATGAGTGGAGAAACTGAAACTACAATAATTAAAATGAAATATTTATGGGAGACCGGATTTTATCTTACAGGAAAACCAAATAGTCCGCCTACTTTAATAAATTGTGTAAGAATGTAACAAGAAAACTAGTTTCTATACAAAGAGTGTATCATCATCAAATTGTTGATTTTAAAGACTTCAATAAGCTTGGAGATTATTATTATTTTTTCAACATCAAAAAATAAATTTAACAAGGCTCTATAACATGTTACTATTGTAGACCACAATAACAAACTACATAAAGCAAATAATTCATACATTTCACAACTTACAAAAGAGAAACAAGCATTGCGAAAAAAGAAGAGCTACAGGCAACAAAAGTGAAACCCCATGCATAACGAGACAGTTAATGGAGTAAAAAAATATTCATAAGCATACAAGCTCAGTAGAATTAATGATCTTTGCCAATAAGTTGAATGAATCAGCATCTAAACGGCATGCTAACGACGAATGAGGTCCTGCATATTAATGACAGATGCAATAGGCCATAAAATGTTCACGAACAGAAACATAAAAGAGCAGTCCATACACAAGAAATTATACCACAGGATATGCCTTCAATGATTTAAAACCAGTTGATTTGTGTACGCCACCATACCACCATGGGGCCCAAATTCCATCAACTGGTTTTGGACCAGGTTCCCATCTGCGTTGATTTGTTATATCATGAGTTCAAGCAAAATGCTCAACAAAATTAGAGATGCAACAAAAATGAATGTATCTATCGGATTCCTTTGATCAATCATATGAACATAAATATTACCACAAACATATGTCTGCTAATTCTGGATGCACTAGATCTGTATTAAAAACATGTAAGGTCCTTGTAATTGAGGTTGGAATTGTGTTCTAGAAGAGTATTAATATCTGCGTACGTTTATCATATCAGAAGGCCGGTGGTCCATTCCATCTGAGAAGTCTCTGGTTTATGTTACAAGAAGAGACATGAAAGAATTCAGCACTTAAAGTCTTTAAAATTTTCCTGCCTCGGGTTTAAAAGTGATGGAACACAAATTTATTTGTAACTTCTCAAAATTGAAAGGCTGAAAACATAGAAAGCACAAGAACACTGTTTAGATTAACACATTCTGCAATTCATTATGTTCACCCAAGCAATTATCTCCCATCTTTCTTTGCTTTCTTTCTATTAAAGAATAGTAGACACAACATCACCACATGTTAAGTGGTGTATTAGTTAGGCCATATCAACATTGACTAGTCATTATACAACAACCAGGTTATCATCAGCATTACCTTAGGCCCTGTTTGGCGTGAGGACCAAAACAGGACCAAAATAGTACTAATTTAAAAAATAATAATA
>JAEMOT010001259.1:242171-257022 GCA_019297695.1 Apostasia ramifera
TAGGTTGCGACATTAAAACAAAATGCAGAACGTCATATTTGAGACAGGAAGCCAAAATATAGAATAGTAAACATCAATTTCCTTATCTTTGCTGCTTGATGGTGACAATCTTTCTTGTTGTACTAGGTCAAAGAAATTCGCCTTCAGATAAATGAAAATTACAAATGTATAACAATGCAAATGCACCAAAAATTTCTGCAAGTGTCACTTAGCCTACTTGTAGTGGCCCATTGTCACATGTTTTCTCTTTTACTGGACTGAGTCATTGCTTCTTCCCAACTTACTGAATAGTCTAACCTTGCCTGAAGGATTCCTATTTTTCCATTCCTAATTTGATGAAATTTCAGTACCATATAACAAGATATGGCTGAAAATCAGAAGTTTGAACTCCCATCGGTAACAATTAATAGAATCAGTCTCTTCTTTGAACAACATAAAGCAAACGTATGAACAGCATGTTTTGTGATCAGACAATCTTGACCAGTTTCGCTACAGAAGTAGCATACAAACTACCAAAGTTACACTAACAGACTAAATGCCCAATACAAATCAAATTAGCTCAATATGAATAGTGATAATAGTAATTGAGGCAATGGTTCTTGGTCAACCATGATCAACCAGAGCCATGCTTATCTGATGTATACTTTTAGCTGAGCTAATAATGCATAGCTTAACCAAGAAACAGAGCTATTCCGAGCAAATTAAAAGGAAAATACCCAAATATGCAAGTTCTTAATAAAAAGAAAGAACCAGCTTTCAATATATGACTAATAATCTGCTCATTGTTAATTGTTGCAAGTTGTCTTCTTTCACCCTTTGATCCAGGGATCAAAACAAGGGCATCCAACAGAATTCCTGAGACCCTTCTTGTGGTGTATAATAATCCAAAGTTTGATGCCTTGACGTCAATACCTCGATAAAAGACACCTTGAGAATTGACAAGAGGATGTCGACCCCACCAAAGATCTACTAATTCCCTGTTTGGAAAACAAGGAGCCCGACGATAATGACTTGACATCAGCATCCATAAAGAAGTCGCACGTCACAACATCGACACCCCAACATGAGGTGCGATGTCATGATATTGATACCCTAGGTTAGGGACACTGATCCCCGAGGTTGAGGTTAGCTCCAAACCTACACAATTCCAGTCAAAGAGATTGATACTTTGACATAGAACAACGACTTGGCTCCTCGACATCGAGTCAGAAGAACAAGCCACGATACTGAAACTAGTTTGGGAAGAGTGAACAACCCCATGATGCATCATTCACTTGGGTTGAAAGCGAACTAGAGAACTAAACAGGTTGAAGCCAAGTTCAAGAAAATAATCAAGGTCCACCATGAGGTCCCTCAACGTCGATTCAGAATGAGATTACGAAGCCAACAAAGACATACAACCCTAGTCAACTGGCGCTTCCATTGTAAACATGGGAAACAACTGGGCGTTGCCCATGACCACACCGAAAAACATCCATTAATTAGAATAGAAAGTAGGTTTGTGTGTTAATTTAGGTAACTTGAGGAAAAAGTAAAACGAGAATCCTAAAGGGTAGCATGGTAGAAAATACCAACCTCTTTTTATACTCCTATAAAAGAAGAGAGATTGCAAATTGAAACGAGAGAGATTGTGCGTGCAATAGAGAAAATTAAGAAAATAAGAGAAACTCTGTCCAATCATCCTCTTTGCTTCTCTTGCCTCTCTGTTACTCTTCCCTTCTCCAATGTGAGTCATTGAGTGGGGAGGGAAAGAGACCAAAAAAACAATTTGGGTTGGAGAGGAAACTTCAAGCCAAAACTCCAATTGATGGAAGCATAAAACAATTCTAGATCGCCCATACAAATATGTTTAGCTTTTAGTTCACATGCTTCATTCATACATAGATACTTCCTGTCATGAAAGAGCCCGAAAAAAAAATATGTAAAGTAGACAATGAGTTTATATAATATATAGCCTTAAAGTCCAAACCATGGAAAATTCATATGAGGAAGGAAAGTCCATGTCTCTCTATAACATGATGGCCTAACCTCTAACAAAGTATTATTGCTATTATTGTATCATTATAATTTTATGTATGTTCACAACAAAAGCAGCTTTCACATACATGAATCACCTAATATTTTAAAGGTTAGCAATTCGACATAATTAGAAATAATCTTTTAAATAAAAGGTATCCTTTTAACATACTCCAGCATCGATGCTTGAAAAGGAATGCCCAAGTCATGACAAAGACTGCGCAGAGTACCCTGCACAAGAACAATTTTCAATGCTTACTTTTATTTGGCTAGGAAGAATAAAGTAAAATTAACTGAAACAATTTACAGTTTTCAACACACTGATACCCCAAACTTTGATACCTAATCAGAATGAAACAAATATTTGTAATATGATGTTGCAACTTTTCAATTTGATCAGGTATATCAAAAAGGTAACCAAAAAAAAGGGTAATAGAAAAGCTACGCATTGCAAATAAACTTTTAGAGAATGCAGCTTATCTCTACCACAAAATTTAAGATGGATAACTCAGGTTTAGTAACTAGCCTTAGTAATAATAGTTATTTAACACACAAAAACATGACCCACATACAATCTTAAATAGCATCTAATTTTCCCTATAATACATCTTCTGCTACAATTTAATTTCATATATTCCATCAACTACTGCTTATTTCACTATTTGTTTCTAGAGAAATTCCATTTTATCATCTATGATAATAAGTTAACAGGCAAATTTAGTATAACAAAAATACTAGTGAACTATTTAGATAGAGAAACATACGACCATTTAGTTTGAGGAAAACTTGATTTTTTTTTGAAACATGAAAACTTGAATTTAAGATAACAATTCCTTGCAATAACCGATAGCTTAGGGATATTAGCATTAACTAAAATACAATCTGGTAGCATTAACAGCAGTTTGATAAATGCATAACATTACAATCTTGAAGGACTTCAGGTACACTATCATGTTCACTGCATTTTCCTTTCAGTTTTATGAAATATAATAAGGCTTACAACATTGCGGAAGTTTACCTTCATTTTTCCGTTGATTCAATAGCAACAAAGCCTTAATCCTAAACTTTGGCTAACATGGATTTCCTTCAATTAATAGCGTATCTAACAAAAAAGCATCCGCTCTAGGAGTACAATCTTCCGCAAACAACATGAAACTTCATATATCATATCTAATAAAGCTAAAGCAAAAACGAAAAGCATAACGCACAATAATCCATAAAAAATAATGATGGTATGCAAAATAGCCGCATATATCAATGAGATGCTACACAATTAACTAAAAACATGATAAATTTAGATTGGATTGTACAGATTAGTGACCTCAGGGTCTTTTTGTAGATCTTCAGCATCTATAACAGGGGGAGGGTTCCCAACATCACATAGTTCATTATAGATGGAGACGAGGCCATCCAATCCCAGCTCAGTGAAGGATGTTGACGCAACTTTGTCAAAGGATGGCTAATAATATGAAGCCATCGATTAGCAAATAAACAAATACAGACTAGTGAAAGTAAATTTGAAGACATCTTAGCTCAACAACAAAACCTTTAATTCAATAAAAAACCTAGAAAACTAAAATTGCTAATGATAACTATAAAGATAAATGTCAAACTTTTGATGAAGACCAGCCTTTGTCTATATATTGTTATGGAGTGGAAGTCTGAGTACAAAAGTTACAATTAATCCTCAGCAAGGAAAGCACAAAAGTCTAGCGGGAGGGACATACGCCCACCCCATCAAATGTCATCCTGAATTGCCTTCTCAGTTAGTTAGCCACACAATGTACTTACCAAAAACCATAAAAGCAAGCAAAACCTTAAAGCACATGTGTCTGAATAAGATGGCTAATCCTTTCAAAACAAAGTGGTTAATTAGTGGAAATATTATCAAAGAAATTTTAACAGAATCCATTTTTACCTGTACTTGTTTGGTGATAGTAACTATTTCCATATCACATTATTAAAATGACGATTACTGAGTTAAGGTAAAGGAACATCCTTTCAGCCTCAAGCATTATTAACAGTTATTGTTGTGGAGCAAGAGAAAATGATTATTATGCTGTTATCACAAAATATTGCTCTGAATTGCATTTTTTAAGTTAAGTTTTTTTTAACAATTAGCATCACCTTAAAGAATGTTCAGATTGGACCAGGCCACTTCAATTTTCCACTAAGAAAAACCCAAAAAATAGAGATATCATATGTTATAAACAAATTAAAACAATAAGGAAAACTTCATATACGTGCTAAAGGTGCTCAAATTAACAATCAAAGTGCACCACACAGGTGCTTTGACAAACAAAAAGTTGGCAGTAATTGTAAGCAGTGCATTGATTAACTTATAGTATTGTGCAGCAACACAACTAAAAAGCAATGATGAATGTACCAAAATGTTAAGGGGGTTCCTAATCAGTATGAAGTGCTTCCCTCTCTTCATCAAATCATTTGTTAAGTTGGGAAGGCGTTGCTTTGCTATATGCTGTAGAAAAAACAGATGAGACAAGATAAGAACTTCCATGTATTTTACAACAAAGTTCAAACATCCTAAATCTCTACATCATGAGGTATCAACTAAAAAGGAACTACCTTGCAGTAACGATATTTTTTTTCGCCTGGACCAAATATCACATCCTTGATAACTTTGTTGCCATCAGAATCCTGGTAATACATAAATTAGATACTAAACCATCAAAAAGATTGATCTGTACCCAAAGATAAACTTAAATATTGGCATCGGGTAAAGTCAATGATGAAGAATGATGCAATATTCTTCTAGCCTGGAAGGAAAAGAGCTTGCCTGAATACCAAGGGTCTCAAGTTTAAACCATACCGCCACAATTTCTAAGTAAGGTGAGAGAAATTGTGGTGATCCAAAAAAAAGTATACTGAAGTAAGAAAAGGCCCTCTATAATGCAATGTAAACAAGGAATGACCAAGAAAAAAGATTTATCAAGCCCGTTGTAATTAATATCATGTATTAGGTCAGTTAAGGACTAATACTGTTATATCATGTATTAGGTCAGTTAAAGACTAATACTGTTATGAAGATGATGAACCAATAATCCAAAACGGTTCTTATAGCTCTTTTCTGTTGAAAGCGAGCACTAGGCAACAATATGGCTTGCCTATATATCATCAACCTACAAGTCAATCTAGATCTTATTGCCAAAGGTTGAATAGATCTTTGTGTCTCATAACAAAGATATAGTAGCTTAAAAATTGATATATTTTAAAAAGAAATTGATAACTTAGTTCTCACATGTCAAAAGTTATACAGTTACTTTACCATTTTAGAAAGAAGCTCATCACGATATGGTCTTTCAAAACCAGTGATGATTAGAAAATTTGCATAAAGTGGTTCATCAAGCACTTCCATGTCATCCCGCTAAAATAGCACAAATAAAGCATGCGTTAGTATGGCATAATAAATACACACTCTGTAGCAGAATGTAACTACAAACCATTATTCTACATTGAAAGCAAGCACTAGATAAGACGAGATTAAACATTAACAGGAAACAAATATGCGATTCCTCCAAAAACTAGACAAGAATGAGAATATGATTGAAAGCAATGGAAAGATTGAGCAAGAGCGCAAAAGGTGAGAAGATAATTAAAATGACGTGGAGAATGAAAAATAAACATCAGCCTAAAAACCAGGTATTCCCTTGACCCTCCCATTTAAAGTAGACCAAGTTTTCCAATTGCCTGATGAACAGAACTAGAACTAGCATTCTAGTTAGTAGCCATTTTCTGTCACAGGTTACCGTGGTAAGCGACCAGGAATGTGAAAAAGGTAAAATTGCATGGAAATGCAGTAAGGAGCTTAAGAGTTAGAAACCCAACAACTAACCGAATTAAAGCTTGGGAATCTACACCAACATAATTATGCTTAAGAGTTAGAAAATCTGCAGATGTTCAAGTTTAAATTGCCTGGAAAACCTTCAGTTGACTAATCAAATACTAGAATAATCTTACAACCACTGATCAAGTCCAGCAACTAAATATTGTTTTTATTTTTTTCTTTATATCAAAATTTTTCAAATTTCTAGTATGTATTTGATTTATTTCAATTTTGAAATTTTTCATAAATTCTATGTTGCTTAAAATTATGTTGATACATATATATGTATGAATCTATCAAAAACATTAGCGATGAACCAAGTTTCTCATATCAAAGTATCACATTCCTTGTAATACAACAAGAAACTATTAGGAGTGTACTCCCACATTAGTAATGAACAAGTTGTGGCACCTAATATAGTACAAGCAATGACCCTAACCCACTAGCTAAGGTGATGAGGGACAACAGGCTTTAATACTGAAACTAATGTGGGACATCGTGCTCTGATACCAAAACTGATGTGAGACAATGAAAATGAGGTGTCTATGGCTTAGAGGATGAGGAAAAATGGGGTAAAATGGTGGGACAATGCGCTTTGATACCAAAACTAATGCAGGATATCGTATTCTAGTACCAAAATTGATACGAGACAACGAAGATGAGGTGGCTAAGGTTTAGAGGATGGAGAAAATAAGGAAAAATGGTGGATTAAGTAGGGTTTCTAAGATTCTTACCTAAAGTTCTCTACCCTTCCTTTTCGGGATATCGAACCTTTCGGAATCCCAAGACTAACATATTCCAAGATTGCATTCAAAGCAAAAAGTTCTTCAATATGTACAAACTCTAGCATATTTATAGGTAAACAAATAAAAATAAAAATAAGATAAATACTAGATAATGATGACTCTAGATAATTATCCAAAAGAAATAATTACAACTAATTTAAATGAATTAGATTTATTGTTTTAAATAATATTACCTAATATGACTAAATCATTTTAGATAAACCTACCTAAGTTAAATTTGAAATAAACTTCCTAAAATAAGACAAAATAAATATAAATCACATTAATCTCTATCCACTCGTAGAATCTCAAATCATGATATAATCTAGACCGTCTATCATTTTGATATCCCCATTACTAGGTTCATTTACTTGTGTATTGGACCCAACTTAATCCTCTGAGTATTTCTCTTTTAACACATGGTATTCAAGCTAATAGTTCGGCTAGGATCAAGTGGTTCATGTAGGTGCACTTATGGGTTCCCAGCCTTACCATGGTTGAGAAAAAATACAAAAGCAAGTGACACATTGTAGCTCCAAATAGTTGAGTGAGCCCTTGATGAGAATGCACACTAGATAGATAAAAATATTCTGTGGATGGGGAAAGACCAATGTAACTAGCTTCTCATATGAAAGGAAGATTGTTTAAAGCACACACAAAGAATTATCCCGCATTAGTAGTCACATAGTTAATGCATTGTTACAGTGGGTCCTGATTCCCAAACAAAGGGTCGAAAATCACATAGTTAATGCATTGTTAGCTTTGTCCTGTTTTGCATTTGAGGTCCTCAGTCGGACCATCACCTTAGTGCGATGCTCTAGCAAAAGCTATTCCTTAAGCCATACCACCATAGTATTCCAAGGTTCCAACAACAAGGAACCATTGGAGAAGTTTGAGCCTTACCTTACCCTACCTATGCCCCTCCATTGCCCGCTCTGTCAATGTCCCACGCTCAACTTGCATCAAGCCTCAAAGAAAGTTTTTATCTAGAAGGCAAGAGATAACAGGAAATTTAATACCCAGCTAACTTTACTCATGCAGGTGCCAGTAATTATTCACTTTCACTTTGGTGGTATTGACAATGACAGTTCCATGTAAGTTCAAGTATCCCAACATTATGATCTACGAAGAAAGTTCAAATCCGACGGAACATATTCAATGCTTCCGAAACTCCTTACTAACTAGCGAGCTACTTTCAAACATATACATCTATAGGTTGTTCGCGACTACATTGACAAGTATGGTGCTAGGATGTCTCAACAAGCTCCCACAAGATTTCATTCAGAGCTTTAACTAATTAATAAGAGAATTCTCAATCAGGTATTGTACTTCCAAATCTTTGTCTCAAATAGTTTGTCCCTTTACAATATAAGACAAGGGCCAAACATAACACTTCTCTCGAATAAATATCAAGGCCAAAAATATCATCAAAGATCATTCTACGAAGGCCTTCTTAAACGAGCTCTATCAAGGCGAGTTGTAAGCTTCGTTTGTTGAATACTTGCCCAAAACTTTGACAAAAGCTAGAGATGGAGTAGGGAAAAAGGTTGATCCCCAAGAGTCCATAGTTAGACATCTATTTTCCAAACAGGGAAAAAGACAGAAACCCTGAAGAAAGAAGTTGCACTTCACCAACCCCTTCCCTCCATTTGCCTGCTACCACTTGTACCACTATTCAGTTTTGCTTTTTCATTCCCCTAATACATGAAATCTCTCTCAGTAACCATATTCTTGTTTGAAGTGGATTTTAAACCTCCCGAGTACTCGTTCCCCATTAAAATGTGCTTGAGCATTTTCTTTTTCCCGATTTTCATCTCTCTCAAATTTTCATTAGTCGTTTGATCTAGTTGTCGGGCTTTCTTATCAAATAATCCCATTAATAATTCCACACATGCATTATGGGTACAATTAGGTGATTATTCACACAACAAACATGCACAAAAGAGAGACACAAAAATATCAAGATATGCACATATTTACTCTTAAGCTCATGTATAATCCAACCACATAAAAATCTTGCATTTTCTAAAATTCATTTAATGCATGTCACTCCATATCCCTAGCATATCCATTCTTTGCCAAGTAGGATGGGTGCCACACTTCACCTTCTCTACCTTGCACTGGGACACCTTTCAGAATTGTTTCAGTGGGAAAGTATACATCATGAGACATTGAAAAGCTTTAAACCTCAGTACATCGAATGGTCTAGTCACACAATTCAACCAAAAAACGACGCAGAAAAAGGGCTAGTTCTGATGCAATGTTTAGAAAAAAGAACTTACAATCCTTAAAAAAAAGTGTCAAAAGTTACTGATCGAGAACCTAAACCATGAAATGGCTCAAAGATGCCCTTACAATCCTTCAAAACCACGCCCAGCAAAATATGAGTCGAGACATAACAATAATCATCACAATACGATCAAGTAGCAACAGTGTTCGTGCCTCGAGCTGGGACTTGGCCCTTTTCTTGATGATTCTATCATATGAAAAAATTCTCAAGATGGCAACACAAACTAACGCCTAATGAAACATCAACCCTGTATAAAACTACCAATTCAACAACAGATTCATGGAACAGCATATTAACATCATTCCAGATCATCAATGACGGAAACGATGACACAAAATCTACGAACAGTAGTTCTAGAACGAAAAAGAAGAAAACGATCTCCTTATTGGCAGATTAGAGCTGATTGGAACAAAAACCTGAGCGAAGGAATACATCAAACTCGTGCTGAGAGACCTCGGAGCAGACCAAGAGTGGATGACCTTCACCTCGGCTACCGCCATTCTCTCTCTCTCTCTCTCTCTCTCTCTCTCTCTCTCTCTCTCCCTCCGCGTCAATCCTCAAAAGCCAGCGAGGACATTTTCCCGAATCGGCGGTCGGAGAGGTTACCTGTTTTTTTCTTTTTCCTTTTTTTTTTTTTTTGGAAGAATTCACTTTGAAATTTACAAAACATTTAAAATTTTTTATTTTAAAATATGAAACAAATTTATTTTGTATTTCAAAGAATTATGTAATTATGAAATTAAATTTTGAGTAAATTTTAAAATATTTTTTATTTAATATTACAATTTATATATGATGAGAATTATTATGTTCATTTTTAACTTAAATAATTTTATTTAACAAATATGTTGATCATGTTCTTTTATTAGATAATATTTTATACAATAGATAGATGTTTTTTTCACACTAATTTTTTTTATTTATATTGCATTTCCAAATTTCTAACCAGTACATTAAATTTTTTTTTGTTTATAAATAAATATAAAGAAGCGATCGATGGTAATTTAAACTGATAATTATGAATAGTCAAAAAAATATATATCTTAAATGACATGAATACCAATATACTATATATTTATGATTTGCATTTGACAAATATTTATTCTCCAATAATCGAAAAATTCTCATCAATGATTATAAAAATATTAATCAAAATTGAATTCAAACTAACCTTTTTTTTTAATGAAATCAAACTAACAATTAATGCAGACAAATATGAAGTTCTGATTTTTACACCAGATAATTACAAAAAAATATAGAATTCAAAATTTTAATTTAAATGGAGGAATGTTCTCATCTGATCAACCAAAATAATTGTCAAGTAAAAATTTCAAATTAAATCATCTTGCAAATTTATTACTTATTATAAAGTGAAATTTCTCTTCAGTTTTGTTCGATTGGAGGATTAATTTTTTAAAAAAATAATAATAAAAGAATAAAAAAAATATTTTAATATTAAAAAAATTACAAAACGTGAAATAAAGTAAATTTTAATATTAGAATGTATTAAATATAAAATAAATTTAAATTTTGATATTAACATTTATTTAAAATTTTAAAAAATGCTTGAAATAAATAAGCAAGCCTTCTTGGAACATGTCCAATTATTTTAAACTTGTTCAAGTCCAATTTCACTGAAAAACATGTGGATTCAAAGTTTTGTAAATTCATGAAATCTTCAAATACTGTTGTTGGAAGGAAAAAAATAAATAAATTTAGGGGATATTTAGTTCATTATTATCTTAGTGTTACATTATATAATCTAGATATCATCTTTTTACTAATAATTTTATAATTTAATTGAAGATTATTTATAGACGTCATTAAGCCAAATAATTATTATTTTTAAATAACATAACATAATATTAAGATAATATTAAACTAAATATTTTTTAAATTTTTTATTGATTTAAGTGCCAGTGTTTGCTAAATGAGAGTTATATTCACAATTTACTTACCTACTAACATAGTAAAAATTGTAAACTGTTACTAGAACTTTTTAAAAATTTTGTTATACTTCTTCCTTCATTCAAATCGAAATTTTAAAACACGGTCGAAATTATCGAAATTCGATAATTTCATATTGTTTTTCAGTCAAAACTAATCCGAAAAAGCTATTGAGTCTTACTTTCAGCCGAAACTACCCAACTCAATTTTTCTAAAATTTAAATAATTTATAGAAAATACTGAAGCAGCTAATACTAAAATTTTTGAAACTATTAAAATTGATATTTTTATTTTGCGATTGAAATCAAAACTCAAACTGAATTTTAAAATCTTCATTCAAATAATTTAAATTTAATGTGTAATCTACATCTCCATATCCATAATTAAATACCTTGATCTCTTCAACCCTAGTAATACCAAAAACAGCTCACTTGTAGTAATAAATAAATAAATAAATAAATGAACATTCCTAAAACATAATATTTATTGAAAATATTTGCAATGCATTGAGTGTTCAATACATATTTCAGGGTTAATTCAATTTAAACGCAAATAGATAAATTTTAAGAGATAAACAGATAAATAATATAAAGATAATATTGAATCAAATATTTTCTTAGTGATATGTACGTAAATTCCTTTGTTATGAATGTCATCGTTAAACATGACGTAAAAAATTCACGGCAGTGAGATATTTGAAAATTCATTTAATTGCTCTGACTCCACAAAATTATCAAAAAAGTTTTAAAAACATTTTATTTTGTAATAACAAAAAGTTATATGTTATGAATTCAAGTATAATTTCAAAATATCGTGATATTGACTACACAATCAATCTCATCACCAAAAAGTATTGAGTGCATGACAAAATCGAAGTCCTAAATTATACGCACTTACATAATTTATTTATAATTTATAATTTGCGTAAATTGTGTGTAGATAATTTAAATATGACGATAAAATTGCACATGATTTTATAGTTCACTTATTATGTAAATTATGTATAGGTATATACTGCACACTCATCGAATTTTATTGAAGCGTTTGTCGAATGTTAGTATCATGCTTCATTGGCATAACTGTTTATTATTACAAATATGATATTTTAGATACACATTTTTTAAAATTACATAAATACAAGCATTAAATTACACAGAAGAGAAGAAAAAAAAAAGCATCATGCTTTCGACTATACAAAAGCTGCAAAAAAAAAAACATGCAAGCTTAATTAAATCTAACTTTTGGGGCTAAACTGATTTAAGGGCTTAATTAAAACCTAATCTTAATTTTTTATGGTAAATCTAATTTTAGTTTTAACTAAAACCTAAAAATGAGGTCAAAAAGAAATTGGGACTTAAAAAAAAAATCTAAACTTTTTCAAGCCTAAATCCAAATGCCCCATTTTCAATTCCGATGACCTTTTTCCTCCGCAAGGTATCATCCTCACATACAGCCGCAGAAACAGCCGCCGCGCACGTCTGCCACAACGGAGGAGGAGCAGCAGCCGCGGCGGTGGCGCCGCCGAAACGAAAGCTACCGCCTTTGGCCCTGACGAGGCCCTTGAGACCGGCTCGAGCGCCGTACGCCACGAGCAAGAGCGCCACCTCTGCGCGGCCGGCTTCGACGGCGCATCGCAGCGGCGTGTAGCCGGCGTCGTCCACCGCCTCCACCTCGGCGCCTCCCTCTACAAGCTCCTTCACCGCATCCGTCCTCCCCTTGAACGCTGCCACGTGTAGCGCCGTCCACCCGTTCTGATCCCTCTCCCCTGCCCCACCCGCCGCCCTAATTGCCGCAGCCACATTGCTGCAGGCCGCCCGCGCCGCGTGGATCACCACGCCTTCCGGCCGGAGAAGGCCGTACAGTTTCGCGTGCTTCTTCTCCACGGCGAGGTCCAGCGGCGTCTTCTTTTCCCGAGTCAGCGCCAGCCTTGGGTCGAACGCCGATGAGCCGACGAGAAGCTCGGCGGCTCCGAGGTGGCCGCCGGCGGCGGCGTAATGGAGCGGCGTCCAGCCCCGCATGTCGGCACGGTCGGGATCGCCGCCACCGGTGGCGAGGCAGAGCCGAAGAGCCGCGATGGAGTCTGCTTCTGCCGCCGCGTGGACCGGCGTGCGGCCTTCGGGATCGACCACGTCGGCCCAGCCGGACTTGTATCCGTTCGCGGTGAGGAGAAGAAGGATCAGATCCGTCCGGTTCCCGGCGGCGGCCTCATGGAAGGGGCGGTCAGCGGCGCCGGCGAGGACCAATTCCTCCGCCGATTCGGCGCTTCCCGCCGAGACAGCGAGAGAGATAGCGGACTTCCCGTCGGCGTGGCGGGCGTTGGGGTCCGCACCGGCGGAAAGGAGAGCCGAGACTGCGCCTCCGGAACCGCCGGAAGCTGCTGCGAGGGGGAGGGCGGTGGAGAGCTCGGATGGAGAGCAGGAGGGGATGACGCGGGAGAGGAGAAGGGAGTTTTGAAGGGAGGACGAATCGGGAAGGAGAAGGAGGGAGCGGAGGATGTGTGGGCCGAGGAGGTGGATGGGGAGGGAGGCGTCGCGGAAGAGCGGGACCGCCGGGCGGGAGAAGAACCGGAGGAGGGCGGAGGAGTTGGCACGGCGGAGGGCAGGGGCGAGTGCGCAGGTGACGAGGAGGGAGTCCGACGGCGAGGCGAGGGGCGGCGCCGGCAAGGGGCGGAGGAGGAGGGTGAAGACAGCGGTGGAGAGAGCGGGGATTAGGGCAACGGCGGTTGGGTAGAAGGAGTAGATGGAAGGACTGGTGGTGGTGAGCTGGACGGCGACCGACATCGTGTGGATGAGGCTGGTGATCTTGAAGGTTGCGGTGCACCGCTCCGACGGCCGGAATTGGAGCTGTATCTCCGTCGCGTCCACCTTCACCAGACGATCCATTTTTCAGAGAAGTAGAGTCTGGAAGAGTTATGCTCAGGAGTTGAATGATTTGGGGCAATACAAGAGATTACATATATACAATCAAAAAATAAAATAAAATAAATACATAAATATATATATATAAGTTTTTTTATTAGCAATATATATATATATATATATATATATTAATTTCAGTTATAATTTTGGTCACAAGTTGTAAGAAACAATTTCTATTATTTTGACAATTTCAATAAATTTAATTTCAATATAAATACTTACCATAAACTTTATTTTTTATTTAAACATTAAAATTTAATTGAAGGAATTTTACCTTAGAGATATGAATTTTGATTGAAGTATTTATGTTTAATGATAAAAAAAAAATTATAATTTTAAAAAGCTGCAAAAATTATAAAAAAAATAGAACAACTAATTTTATTGTAAATAACTTTAGACTAATATTCTCTTACGTAGTACTTTTTAATTACAACAATATAACCAATTAATTTACCCAAATCAAAAGTTAAAAATAAATTTATAGTATTAAAAATTAAATTTATTTCACGTATTATAATATTAATATTTAAAAAATTAATTTTATTTTAAAATCTAGACAAATCATCATATTAAAATTTTAAATGTTGAATAATTTCACACACTTCACATTAAAAACTTTTAAATTAAAAAGCATAAATAATTCTGAATATGAATATTTTAATAATATTAATTTCATATTATACATAAATCACATTATTAAATAATTTTATTTTTAAATATAATAAAAAAATTATATGGCAAATTTTTTTTCACCCTCCAACTAAAAATTATAGCTATCAAACCAAATAAAAATTATATATATTCAATTATTTCAAATACATTAATTAGCTATATATATATATATGGCAAAGTAATTTGTATCAAATAATTTTATTTTTAGCAAAAATTTATCATACAGGAAAACAATTTAATATAATTATATTTTTTATAGTTATATAATATAATAATTGAACGAAATTCTGAATATCAATCTTTTTTTTTTATTGATCAAGTGGATCTTGGATTGTAATTGGTTGAAATATATATATATATATATATATATATATATATA
>JAEMOT010001259.1:264152-322120 GCA_019297695.1 Apostasia ramifera
GTAAATTTCATATCCTGCATATAAAAACCCCTATATTATATTATTTAGGTATCATAATATCTAATTTTTTTTATAAAATCTCCTTCTTTGCTAGCTAGTTTAATTTTAAACAGGCACATCACATCACACATAAAATTTAATATTAAAAATTAATTTTATTTCACATCCTACACACATTTCTAAAATAATAACTAACTTATATCACATCCCTCACATATTCCAACATAATGACTAATTTTATATCACATTCCTCACATATTTCAACATAATAACTAACTTTATTTCACATTATTCACAAATTTCAATAAAAAATATCTCTATTTAAATTTAATTTTAACCTTATTAAATTTAAACCTTAAAAACAAACAGACCCGATCGAGGTGATGTTCTTCTAGCCCAGTGGAAGGAGCTTGCTTGGGTATTAGTAGTTTCAGATTCAAATCACACTATTATTATAATTTTTAGATATGGTGAATAAATTTGTGATCTCTAGGAATAAAATCAAACGAAAAAACACAAATGAACACATGAAACAAGAGGATGAAACAGATGAAGCATTAGCTCCCTTTGGGAAAATTTCAAAACAGTCTATTAATTTGGCAAACAATCCAACTCACAAATAAAATTCCAATCTTAATATTTAGAGTTAGAGATTTTTACACATATGACACAAAAAATTTTAATATTTATTTATTAGATATCCTAAAGTTAAATATTATATGACACACACTCATTTATTTCAATTTTACAACCAACTCACTCTAGTTAAAAGTCTTTACATTTTATTTGAGTAAACCATACCTAAGTTATGTTTAAGTTAAATAAAATTTATTAGAACAAAATCTAACATGTTAAAAATTATTTAAATCTATTAATTATATAGAACATTTTATTAGATGCTCATTTTAATAATGGAGAATTAGATGAATAATTAGATTTGATTTAAAATGCACAGAGGGTTAGATTTTATTCCTATGAACCTTGTTTAAGTTAAAATATAACTTAAGTATGATTTACTCAAATAAAATATAAGAGTTTTTAACTAGAGCGTTGATTATAAAATTAAAATAAATAAGTATGTATCATGTAATATTTAACTTTAGGGTGTCTAATAAGTAAATATTGAATTTTTTTGTGTCATACGGGTAAAAATCTCGAAGAATTAATCTCAATTAAAGTGAATTCATGATAAATAAAAATTTATTATGCTAAATTATCTAATTATCCAAATTTTTTAAAATAAACTAGATTCTTTTAAATTCAAATCTATTAATAGTAATTTTGCTCAAACTAAATGTAACAAAATCAAATAATACTTGAAACAAATAATCTCAATTTGTCTCAATAATTAGTAAAAGAACATCTATATATTGTAAAAGAAATTAAAGACGTGGTTTGGATGCTAATGGAAAAAGATGGAGCAGCTCTCACAAAGAAATCTGGTGTTGATTGGGCTTCACATATTGTTTACGAGCTAAGCGATGCGACAATTTTAGCTACTCACCGGCCCAAGGCATCAATTAAATGCTAAGCCAAGCTGAACCCGAATTTGATCACTCAGCTCATGCAAGTTCATCGAGAAATATTCCACTCTACTCCACATATATAGTCAGCGTATTTCTTTATAAATAAATAGTCTTTTCTCAGCGAAAAAGAAAATTCACAAAGAAAAATAAGAAGAATCTTTTTTCCTCCAAATTTCTATATTTGATTGGAGAATTCTATTGCCTTCACGTTTCCTTATTCTTCTCTCTCTTGTGTAAGAAAGAATTAATTTTATAATTCAGATCCAGAGAATCCGTCTTTATACAAAGCCAGACTTTTCTTTGATGCCTTTACGCAAGAGCAAGAAGATGGTGATTAGAGCATGCAAATCGCTCTCTCCACATCCTAGGTAGCGAACGAATTAGCTACAAGCAGACCGTAATTAAAGCGTTTGCTTCTAAAGTAAGGCCAATATGACCGACACCTCTATTGCATCCTCTTACAACTAACAGGTTAGTCAGTTGCATAAGATGATGCTGCATATAGGAAAAGCAGCAAAAGACATGCTTGAAATCTATGCGCTAGTTGCTGCATTTATAATGATCATGCAAGTTCTTGTGCTTTAAACATTTGTGCTGAGAAGGTGAGAGCATCAGTGAATATTTCATTTAAAACACCAATGAATCGACTAAGTTGGTGTTTGTTTCTTTATTATCTTAATGTTATATCATATCATCTATATATTGTGATATCTAAATGTCATTATTCGAGTCACACCTCTACAATTTCTTAAAACGTTATCTACAAATATCATCAAACTAAATAATTACTTTCTTTATTTGTATGAGGAATATTCACAACGACATTTATCATTAGAATATCTAATAATTGATGCAACTAATGAAGCAATAAATTGGAGTAAAGAAAATATCTTATTTAATTTACATTAACTTAAATTATACGATGAAGTACTATTATGTCAATGCTATTTACTAAAAAGTTAAAAACAAACTAACTAATGATATATCAAAGTTACAAATATGAAGTCATACCAAATCACGCTCATGTTTGTCGTATCATTTCTTATAAGTTTGTGCTTTTAACGAGCTTCTAACAAAGAAGTATCAGAAAATATTAGGAGCAACATGCAATCTTTTATGGCATTTATATAGTAAATATCGGTAAGCATGGTACTAAACCTAGGAAAGTATAAAAAAGTGCATGTGATACGAGTACTATATTATATAGATAAATATAAACAACATTGAAGAAAATATGAGAAGCCCAAAAACATATATTATGTATCGTATGCATATAGTCTTGAAGTTTTAATTGCACTTACTGCAATTAAACTTTTCTCTAAATACTTATTTGTTTGCAAAAGTTAATTTTAATAAAGTTAAAATTAAACTTGAATGAAGATATTTTTTTATTAAAAATTTTAAATTATATGAAATAAAGTTAATTTTTATTTTGAATTATATACATAATGTGAAATATAATTAATTTTAATATTCAAATTTGTGTATAATGTGATATTAAATTAAAATTAATCATAATTTTAACATAATTAAACAAACAAGCCCTTTTGTAAGAAGGCAAAATAGAAATTAATGAAGGAAACATTAGTGAAGGAAAGTAAGGTTAACCAATAGCCCATCAAAATATTAGAAAATCCATATTAGGAAAGCAAGGTTAACCAATAGCCCATCAAAATAAGTGATTGGGAAATGCTCGATAATATTGTGAGCACATACGTGTTTGCACTTGTTTGATTTTAACTTATTGGCGGAATCTGCTCACTAGTTTTTGTTGGTAAATTGATATCATTTTTACGGTAGATAATATAGGTCAAGATCAAAAACATGAATGGGGAAATGTAGAGATTGAGAACTCAAAATATCTAGGATTTTTTCTAATTATTTCTTTTGCTTAAAAGAAATAATAAAAAAATTGTATATCTTCATATCTGCTTTAAATTTATGAAACTATATGATTTGAGTATTTTTTAGGAGATTACCACTCATCTTATCCTACTTTATTTTAAACACATTTAACTACGAAATTTCTCATCTTTAATCTTGTGATTATTCCTAGAAAATCTCTCTGTCATTTGAGGTCATGTTATTAATTTATTTATATAGCTCGAGAACTTCATTTTCTTTTCGATGTGATATGATTCATTCATGCGCCAAGAGCCGCACTTTGCACTAATGATTTCTTCTCTCTTGAAAAATCACTCGTCGATCATTTTCTGCTCTCTTTGGCCCTTGATCGTCACACCAAGTGCGATTGACCCACCGGAGATTGCGGCATCCCAGGCGCGACAAAATAGTAAACAAGTGAAAGCTATGCAAGCAGTTCTGCACAAAGATGGGAGCCACTTGGTGCAAAGATGATGGAAAGCATAATCTAAAGGAAAGAAAATGGATTCAATTTAATTGATGCCGGCAACATGCATTAATTTATTTACTATTCTTTATTAATAACGTCGATTTTGATATTTTATGACATTTTTTTCTGAGTGCAACTGCCGGCCATAATTAATTTAAATATAAAAGACCCTATTTGATGCAAGGACTAAATCAGGATCAATTTCAAACCAAAATGATATTAATTTTAAAAATAATAATAATAATAATAATAAATAAAAAAATTTTAATCATTCTACACAAATTCTAATATAAGAAAAATATTATTTTACTTCACATACTCAATAATTTTCAATAAAAAATTTAATTTTATCACATACTCAATAATTTTTAATAAAAATATATATACTTTATTTCACATCTTAGACCAAAATATTCGATGTGAAGTAAAATAATATTTTTTTATAATAAAATTTGTGTAGAATGATTAAATTTTTTTATTTATTATTATTATTATTGTTTTTTAAATTAGTATCATTTTGGTCCTGATTTGATCCTCGAGTCAAACAGGAAAAAGATATTATTTGACGTTTGGTCTTCATTTTTACAGACATTTATTTTTTATTTACATTGATTCATGCAATCTCATGTATTTCTCCAAGTTTCTTTGATTCTATGTTTTTCTCATGCTATATTATTTATGATATTCAAAAAAAAAAATCATTAATATAATAAAATTATTATCTAAAATAATACCCGTGATATCTAGATATCACCCATTTATCAATATCAGATCATTGATGCGTGATGAAGCAAAAGAAGTCGAAATAAGAGCTCAGAGTTGTCTGTAATTATATGATTTCATGACAAAAAGACTGAACGGAACAACAAGAATTTAAAGTAAATTATGACCATCCATAGATAATAATTAAAATATAACACACACGTCTTGATTGCATTCATCTAAACATTTATACGTTAATTAAGTGCGATATAATTTATTTCTAAATCATAGTAAGTTGTTGATCTAATGTCAGTCTAAGATGTTTAATTAAATAGAAAATATTGTTAGATATATCATTTTGTTATTTGTTATTAATATAATGAAAGTTATAATAGATGGACTTTTAGAAAATAATCAATAATTTTAGAGACCCATATGCAAATTCATGAATATACAATATAATATAAAAATTTGCTAAGTTTTAAGGATGTGAATGTAATTAATTAATTATTTAATTTTATTAATGCAGCCATACAAACAGGGTTGGATATAAACGACAATACTACAGGCATCTACGATTCGTTCAACTTATATCAAATTATTTTTTTAACTAAAAAATGATTTTTTTTAAAAAAAAAGGAGAAATTGTTGGATAATATACGTCAGAATATATTTTTTAAAACTAGTGGTGGTGTTCAAAAATAAAAATAAAAATTGGTGGGTGACTCAGTTTTGACTCGAACTTAAATCTAACATGGTTCAAATAATTCAACCCGAGTTTTACATGACTATTAAATAGGTCAGAATTAATAAATAGCTCAAATCCGATCCAATTAACAAATGAATTTGATTAACTCACCAACTCGACCTATATGAAGAATAAAAATTTATAAATGAGTTACTCAAGCTAGACCTAACTCGATTTGTACAACTCAAATTTGACTCATTTGATAAACTATACCCAAAATTTTTGAGTCAGACTCAAATTAAATTTACGAGTCAGATCATATATTGTCACATTACTTTTATCAAAAGCTCTTTTTATTCCTATATGATTGCTGTCAGAGATTCATACATAATAAATTATTTAAAAGTAGCAAGGATGAAAATTCACAGTCATTATATGTAGTTAAATATTGCGAATTGATCTTTTGTAAATTTTGTGAGAAGTTTGTTATTATTGTTTTTTTTCTACTCAAAGTAGAGTCGTATTTTAGGAAAATATTGTAAAGCTAATGATAGGAAATTTCATAATTAAATATACTTGAGTTGAAGTAGTATTAAGATGGATGATCTTTTGGGAAGTACTCAGGTCACGCAGTTCCTTAAAATCAAAATAGATAATATCTCTACATTTAGATCACATGAAACTACAATCAGAGCCGACCTCTTCCTGCAGTACATTGTGGTTTGAGGATGAAGCAGACCAAAGATGGTGAGGCTGTGATGCCCATGGCCGAAGAGAGCGGGGAATAATCGCCAAGTAATTTTCTAAGAGAAATTTGTTATTAAGAATCGAAACTAGAAAATATGAAAAATAATAGATAAAATAATTTCTTACTGTCTTTTGTACAAATGGGTAGACTTTAGATTACTATATATAAAAAAAAATAGCCACCAGATTTTAAATTTTCAGTATTTTAGGAAATTTATACAGGATTTTATTTATATATTAATCATCAAAAATCTAATATTTATGCATATTGCATTCTAAAAAAAATAATTAAACAGATTTATATATTATTTTTACTTTTATTAATCTTGTATTGCTCCACAAAGATGTTGTGTATCATATATGAGGTTTTTAAGTCTAGCTATAGGTCTCTCAAATACTCAACCTTTCTTTTCAAAATATTTTTTTAAATTGTTAAATCGAGATTATTTTCCCATCAAATCTAATTATATTTATATTAAATTTTTTTAAACTTTTAATACAATTCATTTAAACAGATTTTTATTAAAAATCTAATGTCCTAATTTTTTTTTTCTTGCCCAACTAGAGATATATTTCGAGAATGATGCCTTCTCATTCAATTTCACGATTATTTTAAGGAAATAATCTTACATTGATTGATCAAATAATATAAATATTTTAAAATCATAAATTTATGTGAAATATTGTAATATTTTTCAATAATATTGATGCAATTTTCTGTTTTATTTTCAACAAATATGTTATCACTAAAGCTACTAAAAGTTAAAATTCAGTGTATTTAATTAATTGCTAAAATTAAAATTAACTAAGAGAATGTTTAGTTAGTTATTATTTTAATATTATATTATATAATTTAAATGTAATTTTATTTAGATATCATCTTTTAATAAATAATTTTATAATTTTAAAAAAAATTATTTATAAATATTATTAAATTTAATAATTATTATTTTTAAATAACATAATATAATAATATGATAATATTAAATGAAACGCTCTTTTAAAAAAAAATTATCAATTATGTTATTAATATTTAAGGTGTTCTAATTCAGTGAGAAAGGTGAGTGGCTAATGTTAGATATCAAAAAAATTCAAAAAGATGCCTACAGAATGCAGATTTTGCAAAATTTTCCCAAAGATAGATAGAAGACATGAAAAAAAAGGCATATACATGAAAAATATTTTAAATATAAAAAATTATATATTTTATTATTAAAAATAAAATACTATATATATCACACTAAAATCTTAAAAATTACAAATTTTACAGTAATTTTTTTGATAAAATCACATTATACTCAAAATTTTGAGCCATAAAATTATAATTATAACCTAAAATATTAATTCATATATTTTAGATTACTTTAATATTAAAAATTAAACTCTAATTTCTAAACTTTAAGTTTTAACACTATACTCTAAAAATTAAACCGTAATTTCTATTTTTTCGCTCGTCATTATCTTAGGCCTCGTTTAGTTCGAGTTTTTTTTTTTAAATAAAAGAAAAAAAATAATTTATTTTTAAAATTTAATATCAAAAAACTTTATTTTAATATTAGAAAATACATAAGCTCTGAAATAAAGTTAATTCTAAGATTTATATTTATGTTAGATGTGTAATAAAATTAATTTTTACAATTAAAATTTGTGTTGAGCTAAAAAAAATCTCAAAACAAACGAGGCCTTAGTGTTATGTTATGTAATGTAGATGTAATGACATCTAAATATCATCAATTGATTAATAATTTTATAATTTTATAAAAAATTATTTATAAATATCATTAAATCAAATAATTATTTTCTCTAAATAATATAATATAACACTAAAATAATATTGAACCAAATGCCTCTTAAATTTAATTGATTCATCTCTTCCATTGATCAAATGGTGAAGAAAATTAACCTCAACTTAGTGGAAAATTTCATATGCAAATGCTTGTCATTTTCCCTGAATCAAATTCAACGTAGAGCAAGGAGACAAAGCTTCGCTCTCAATTGCACATTAGGAGAGCATTAAAGATGCTCAGATAAATTATGCCTCAGTGCCTAAATCTCCTCCACATTTAATGTTTAATAATAAGAAAATTTACTTATATTACCCCTAAATTAAATTTTATTATATATTACACCCTCAAAATTATTTATTTACTTTTGTCCCCCTAAAATAAGCTTTATTATATATTTTACCCCCAAAATTGTTACATCAAGATTAATGACCAATGTTTAAAATGGCCAATATTTCACTCCCAAAGTTAAGGTTATAGGAAGATAACGGGAGTGAGGGAAGGGATTTAGTTTGTAAATAATCATTCAAAATTAGAAGAATAAAAATAAATAGATAATTTTTGAAGTAAAATATATAATAAAACTTATTTTAGGGGTGACATAAATAAATGCCCTTTAATAATAATTGCCGAGGGATAAAAGATGTATGACGCAAAACCTTATTTCTAATTAATTTGACGTTCTAGTAACAGTTAATTTCATATTTGCACATCTACTCTTTATGGATTAACTAGCCAAGTCAACATCATTTAACTTTGGGGGAATAGATCCCTCAAATATTTAAATATAGCAAACTGGTCCTCCAGTTTGATGAAATATGCATGTAGGTCCTTGAGCCGTAACAGACGTTAGAAATCACCTCTCTCTCCTCTAGATCGCCGCGCACGGGCGACGCCACCGGACCCCGGCGGCTGTGCGGCATGTGCAACCCACCGGCGGCGGNTTTCTAACGTCTGTTACGGCCCAAGGACCTACGTGCATATTTCATCAAATTGGAGGACCTGCTATATTTAAATATTTGAGAGACCTCTTTGCCCATACAAGTAAACTAAAGGGACCCAAATGCTATTTACCCTTTAACTTTACTTACATTGGTTCGCGAAGTTAAAATAGCCATAATTAAAAACTTTAATTTATTTCAAAAAATTAAAAAAAAATTTATATCTCATTTTACACAAATGCAATATTAATAGTCACTTTATTTTACATTCGACATAATTTTTAAAAAAAATTATTAATTTTATTTCACACTCAATACGATTTTTAATGTAACTAAAATGACTTTTAGTTCATTATTATCTTACCGTAATGTTACATCATTTAGATTCATCTTTTAAGTTATAATTTTATAATTTTTTAATGTGTTATTTAAAGATATAGTCAAACGCCGCCAACATGCTTCATCAATCGGTGTTGTCATTTATAGTTCGTAATTGTTATGCTTGCTACCTATAACCAAAAAAGATAAAAAATGATCATCTTATCTCAAAGAAAAAAGGGAAAATATTAGAGAAAAGTGCGGCTTCTAACAAACTTATATGCTGAATGATCAGTGGTGAAAGAGACACATGAATGAATCGTTCCATATCAGAAATTGATGGAGTTCTTTAACTATATAAGTAAATCTCATTTTGGGGCAAATTATAAGTTTAGTGATGTGAAATTCTATAGTTAAACTTATTTTTGTTATAGTAGTTAGCTAAATAAACAACATTTCTATATTTGAAATACTAAATATTTCTGTTGCCACTAAAGTCACTTACAACTATCATTGATTATTTATCGCTGGCTACTACCACAGTATGGACTAGTTGGCTGTTGTTACCATTGCGGCGTTGTCAATTTGCCTACAACTATTGCTCACGGCCAGCTCCTTTGAGTGAGACTAAGAATGGTACGATGGGTATGAGTTGGGCTATGCAAAATTTATAAACACCACGTAATCTTTTTAATCATTACTCATACTCGCTTTATACTTGCCTCTACCCTGCCCTTCCCCGCCCTGCTTCATTTTATATCTATAATAATTTATTTTTAAATGAGAAAATAATATCTATTTTAATTATTTTATCTTTAATATTATATTTTTTATTTAATAAATAATGGTTCATGAATCGAGGTGGATATAACTGTGTTGTACTCGAACCTGATCTGTCATAAAAACCGCTTGAGGCAAGAGAGTCGCAGGTCATACGATCAACTTTGTGACTCGTACTTATGCCATTAAAGCCGAGTTAAATAATTTTAGATGAAATTGCCATCCCTAAGTGAGGTGCAAATATCACTTTGATTCATTGGTTTAAACAATCTTCTACATAAGGACAATTTTTTGACAGGAAAATCATAGTGGTGTTGTAAGACTTAAAAAATCTTTCATATGTATTAAAAGTTTTAGCTCTACATACGTAAATTAGGTAAAAATTTAATATGAATTCATAAACATTTTTAATTGCGCACCAATTATAGTTGATAAATTGTACTATGCATATATAAATTACTAAAAATATTATATTAGAAAAATCATGATTATGATAATTTTAGTACATTTTGTAGTATGTAAAATATAATTTATAACATACAAATCATAATAAAAATTTAATGTAACATTTAGGCAGCTTGTGTGCTAATAAAAAGACTATTAGGTTAAGGTGTGGGTCTCAAATGAAGATATACATATATATATACATATATACATATACATATACATGTATATATGTATATATATTGATGGAGAGAAATGTAGTTCTGAGAATTAGAAGTACGCAATGCTTTTAGCCTAGAAGTTCAGTATCTAGGAGATAGTAATTGTTGATGGAGAGAGATAGTCATGAGAATTAGCAGTACGCAATGCTTCTAGCTAGCCCAGAAGTTTTGTATCAGGGAGATTGTAATCATCCAGAAAAACATACAGAGATTTAAGATGGTTTAAGGATAGCTTCCCTATGTCTATCGAAGAGTAAGCAAAGAAAGTTTCATTAAAGCTTAAAAAAGTTTTTGGTCAGAGGACTAATATAAGAGAAAAAAATAAAGAATATAAGCTTTGTCCCCGATGTTTCTTGGGGGAATCTGATTCTCTTTTTTATCTGTTAATCTTTTTTTTGTCCTCGCTTCTCTGGTGCTCTGCCCAGAGATATTTATGGGTTGAGTTGTAGTAGAGCTCAGTGGATTTTTCGGGATGAATATTGTATATTATATCTACTAGATCCATACTAACAGTCACACCATTGCCAACTCCTGAAAAGCTGTCAATAGTAGCCAGAGTACGTGAATTCTTGCTTTTTGTGACCGGTGAGAATCTTCACTTAGTGGAAGTTATGCTGACGTAACGATCTCCGCTGAACTTACAGTGACAGTTGAGGGTGAGCAGACATCATGACCGATATTACTAGAGAGCGCTGAAGCTCAAATATCATGACCGAAGTTATAGGATGACGAACCCTCGAGGTCAGGGTTCGAAACCTGTAAAAGCAGAACATGATTAGTCAGATATCGTGACCGATGAAACAAACATTGCACATGATGACAGAGTAGAAAATAATTTTAAGTGTTACGTGTATGGCTGAGATGCGACGCTGAATTCAGGTATAAACAATATATATAAAGGACTGAATATCTATAAAATATAATTCAAAAATTCAAAAAATAAAATGTAGGCCCATGAGGGAGAGCAGATGGGTGATGTGCACGTGGGTTTTTTTTGGCTTTGAAGTAGTGGGGGAGGCTTCAACTGGCTAACAGGCTAACGCTGCAATCAAATAGACGATCAATATTTAAGGCTTCTTCTTCAGAGATGTTTGGTGGATTCCTCATCAATGACGAAATGCCCAAGTGTTTCCTTCTGTATCAGCATATAACAAAATTGACCTACCCCATTTAATATATATATATATATATATATATCTCATAGCTTCATTTAATATATTAGAAAATCTAGAAATGCAAAGTGCACAAAGATCCCATTTTTGAGAGGATGGAAATTTGGCATTCTAGACTTGAGTTTCATTTGTCGTTAGATTCGAAAGATTGAATCCCGGGCAAGGGTGTTAATATGGTTCGATCAAAATGAGCCGACTAACGAGTCAAAAGTTTGGCTTGGTAATAATCGCGAGCCGATTTTGAGACGGGGTAGGCTCGGCTCGATTCAGCTCGAAATCGGCTCGAATTAAAATACATTTTATATTATAATACATATATATATTATAAACCGAGCCGATCTCGAGTCAGATCGGGTCGTGCTTACCCGGCTTGAGATCGGCTCAAAAAAAAAGAGATTTGATCGAAATCGACTCCAAGTCGATTGGAATCGACTCGAGCCGGCTCGAAGTCGAACCCAATCAAGCTCAAGTTGATTTCGAGTCGATCAAAATGTAATCAATCCGATTTCGAGCCGGTATTGGCTCGGCTTGAAATCAGATCGGTAACAGCCCTAATCCTGAGATTCTAATTAGTCAATTTGAAAGAAACATCCATTCTAACTAATATGATGTTCGACTGACTTGATCGCAAACACCCTAAATATTTGGCAGCGAAACGGTAAATGTCACAAAACGTAATAGCCTAATTTTGAAAATGAAAAGTTTCATAATTTGAAAAATAGAGTTGTTGTGTGCAACGAGATACATTGTAAAGCTTTGGACTTGAATGTCATTAACCCAAAGTCTATCATGCAATATATGCTTAAGCAATCATTTCGGAATTTTAAATATTTCATGACGACTATTTGAGTTGGACTTGTTCTAATAATTAGTAAATAATTTTAAAAAAATTGTGGAGTTGAAAGTTTAAAACATGTTGAAATATTAAACTCTATAAATCAACAACATCTACAAATATATATATTTATATGCAAATTTTTAAAAGATTCGTAAAAATTAAAGAATAAGGTTATCTTCAATGGCAATACTTGAAAGTTGAAACAAGAAAATTCAAAATGTCTTCATTAGTGTTAGAAATTACTATCACTATTATGTATTTAAATATTAACAACATCTGTATTTAGGTATTCATTAGTACAATTTATTTGTAAAAAACTTCATCATCAAATAAATAAATAAAGACAAAAATTTACCTAAAACTAATAAAATAAATAAATAAATAAATAAATAAATGCCACAGGCCCACAACTTCAACAGTTCAAAATTGAAAGCAAAATTAAAACCTAACCCTTTGATACAAACTACGTTTTATCACATGCAAGAATCGATTCATGCTTTTCATCTATTCATGAATATCATCTAACAGTTCAAAATTGAATGTTTTGCGGATTAAAGAAAAAAGCCAATAAAAAAATTCCTAATTCATTCCAAAAAATATTCTACAATAATCTAGACAAATATATTTTTATGCAATGAATTGGAATTTTTTTTCCTCTCCCTTTTAAGGAGCATAAATAGCATTACTCAACTGGGAATTCACAGAGTGAAAATTAGATTTTAAGTAAAAATTATATAAGAAATCCGATATATATAAATATATGTATATATATATATATATATATATATAACAATAAAAACATAAACTATAAACCAAGTAATAACTATAATCAGAGTTAATACAACATCATCCCTCTCCCACAAACCAACGCACATGGAGCAAGAGCAGAGATCATCCTAAAGGAGGCATCTTTGTTAGCAGAAGTGGCAGCTGCTTCTTATCACTTCTTCAAGTTGCAAAAATTTTGAAGTTTTTTTTCATTTTTTAATCTGGTTTCCTCAAGGAAAGGTCACTGATGAACTGAAAGAGTGATCTTATACTTATCTGATGCTTGTTGCTAAGAATTAGATTTCACAAAGTTTCTGATCTCCTCCATAACCTCGTAGTAATGGTTGGTATTGGGCAGGAAGTAGAAGCCGATCGTAGCCTGCTCCCTGTAGATCAACCGAACTTCGTGGCCGGAGAGCTTCAATCCCTCAGCATAGGAGAGCTGCCAATCTTGAGTTAAATCTAAGCTCGCGACCACGAGAAGAGTTTTCGGAAAGGGAAGCCCCTTCAGGTCCATGGCGTTGGGGCCGAAGGGGTTGCAGGCTGGATGATCACGATCGGCTCCCACGGGAAGAAACGCCTTCCAGTACCAATCCCTGTCCTGCAAGCAAACGAAGTACTTTCCATCCAATTTGAGCTCGGATTCTGTTCTATGTTGGCCGCCGAAGAGAGGGTTTAAGAGGATGTTTCCGGAGATTTGAATGCCGGATTCAACGGCTCTGACGGCGACGTGGTGGGCGATGTTACCGCCGGAGCTGTCACCGGCGAGGAAAACGCGAAGCTTGTTATCCTTCCCGCTGCGGAGCCATGGCTGGGAGGAAGCCCATTTCAGTGTGGTCCAGCCATCGTCATAAGCGCAAGGGTAACGATACTCGGGAGATCGCCGGTAGTTGACGGAGATGACCACGGCACCGCCGCAGAGGGTGACGAAGCGGCGGCAGAGGGTGTCGTAGATTGCGCTGTTGGCGGAGGAGTGGGCGAAGCTCCCGCCATGGAAGAAGATGATCACCGGAAGGGGGTCCGTTGCTTGGGGGCGCTGGAGCTCGGAAAGCAGGGATCGCTGGGGAAGTTCGTCGCCAGCGGTGGCGGGGGCTGGGCGGTAGATTCTGGCCAGGAGGTTGGATGGGCGGTCGAGAAGAAGATCGAAGGAGACGACGCCGTTGACGGGGGAGGCATTAGCCGGAACCTTTCGATCGAGGAACTCTGCGAGATGTCGGTCGAAGCTGCCGTCGGGCCGCCGGAGCATGTTGTAGGCGACCTTGAAATTGGAGATCAGAACAAAGGTGTTGAGAGGAACCACCATCTGCAGTGAAAAAAAAAAAACTCGATTTAGAGATTGAATTGAGAGAGAAGTTCTTTCTCATTTTGGGTTTCGAAGAACTGGTCCCGATTGTTTTGGGGCTTTGTTTCAACTTCCAATTTTATCCGATTAATGAAAGATCGCGTGGATCAGAAGGGAATCGAGCTGTCCGCAGAATTTGTGGGATCTATTGAGGAAGAAACTTAGATTTAATCCTTCACGAATGAAGAAAGGATCGCACATTGAAGAACTCCAGATCCAGTTTCGGTCTATTCCTCTGCGGGATCTCATCCCTGTGAAATTGCAAATTCTTTCAATCTAGAAGCCATAGTAACCAGATGGATCCCGAGATTAAATCAATCTGCTGGATAGATTAAGAATCTGTACAACACTGTAAACCCTAGAGAGGCAAACAAATCCGGAAGCTAGCAGCACGAATACCAAAATTCCCCATTAATACTCTGCGCAGAAGGGACGAAAACGAGAAAATACAAATCAAAGCAAAATCGGAGAGAGGAAGTGAAGGAGATCGTACCTTCGAGTCGCTCGCGTTAACCTCGTTTCCTTCGGCCATGGTGCCTCTCCCTCTCCCTCTCCCTCTCCCTCGGGCCGAGGCCGATCGATAGAAGAGAATGGCAAAGATGAACTTAGAAAGCTCGGCACCCCTTCTCCAGCATAGTCCAAAAGCCTTGAAAGGTAGATCGAGGCCGACGACAAGAATCCCAACTAAATCGTTTCGCCGGAATCCGCACGAACTTCCCCCTTCCGACCTCGATTCTGCGAAGCTGTGAGAGATACCAGATCTCTTGAGAAAGGGAAGAGAGGTAAGAACTAGAAAAGACGAGGACTGCAAAAAGGATAAAAAGAAACCGGTGAGCGGAGCACGCGGGACAAGCGGCAGAGGGGGCGGAGTCAAAGCCGACGAGGAAGACAAGGAGAGAGAGAGACAGAGGAGGGGAGGAGAAGAGGGACGGGAATAAGAGAAACGACAAATTCGGGCGGCACATAAAAAAACGGCGGTGGGACCCGCCTGCAACTTATTGGGCTATGATTTTTCCTTTTTTTAAAAAATATTCTCGTTTTCTCAAATTTCTTTTCGAATATTTAATTACATATCATATTATTTAATTTTATTTTTATATTACTCATTTATTCTTATATAATTACGTTATGCACACTCAAAATATTATAAAATTTACATACACACATTTAAGTTAAAATTCAGTCAAAATCTATTTAAAAAATATACATTTCATTAATAAATCATTAAAATTATATTTTTACCCTTAATAATACATATATTTTTCTTCCTCAATACTACACTAAAGCGTTGATCTGTCCTAAAATCAATTCACATCGCAGATGTCTCCCTCCCTTGCCACCACCTAAACATCAAGGTTTTAGGATTTTCACTCAAAATATATTTAAATATCCTTAAAATAATATGATAAACGACTCAAATTTTTTGTAACTTAACTATAGTTAGGTTATTGAAAAATTATGATTACTTATTATAATAGAAATAAGTTAAAGTGTGTGCATGTAAGATTTTATAATATTTTAAATATGTATAACATAATTAACTAAGAATAGATAAGTAATGCATAAAGAAAACTAAATAGTGTGATATGTAGGTAATTATCCTATTTTTTTTTAATTTCGTTGAAGGATTAATGCAGTTATTAGTAATTTTATATTGTTAAGATTCGAAACGAAAGTAGGCCTCTTGATTGAACAGATTTAAATCGTGTTAGCCTTAAATCAAATTTAAACCCAAAAAAAAAAACATATAGATCTGTTTAAAAATTGTATTAAATGTAATTTACATATTTAAGTTTTTAATTCTTTTAAAAATGAGAACTTTTTGTTAACTTAAAATTTATAAATATAATAATAATAATAATTAATCTATTACTTAATTTGAATATTTATATATATATAGTATTAATAAATATTAATTAATCAATTATTTAGCAGGTTACACAATAATAAATTTTAAATTTGAATTAAGAATATAAAAAATAAAATAAGTTAAAAATTTGTAATTTGTTTATTTTTTTTAATAAAATTTTATTTTAATATGCCTAATTTAAAATNATATTATAAGTAAAAAATTTATAAAATTAGAATTTTAATAAAATTAATTAAAAATAATTTAATTATAATATGGGGGTAATTTCACTCAGGCTTTGAAGTTCATCTAACTTGCCATAAAGATAAACAAATATCAAAATATGCCGTCCAAGTACATAATTGTCATATAGTTCACTAGGGTCCTAATTATTTTTAAAAATCTTCCACGCGCCGGCGGTCAGCAGCAAGAGGGCGCCAGCGGCCGGTAGTGAGTGGCCTCGCGCATAGGAGTCTGCACGCCGTCTCGCGTACCGGTGACCCGCACGCCTCACGCTCCGGTCACCGCAACCCGCGGGGTAGCCCGCAAGGCATCCGCGCACTGGCGTTTGCTCCGGGGTAGCCAGCGAGAAGGACGTCCGCATGCGGCCCTGTGCGTCGGTTGCTATCTAGGCCACGCGCCCTGGGAGTCTGCACGAGGGCGGCCTGCGCCCTGCCTCACACTTGTATTTGCGAGCCAGCTGCTGCAGTGCGTCGCCTAGCGCAGGGCATCCGCGGCCTCTCGCGCAGGAGGCTGCGACACACGACCTCACATGAATATAATGACATATTTTGAAAATTAATAAATTAAGGAAGAATATTTTTGTCATTTTTATAATACATAACAAAATCTGTCACGGAGGTACCACGATGTCCTGTGTAATATTTTTTGTGAAGCTGAATGATATGTTTTGAGATTGTAGACTTTTGTGGCCAAGTAATCAAATCTCTGGGGCTTAATATAAATTAATAATATAACCTTCTAATAAAATTTTATAAATTTTATATTTATTTGATTTAATAGAGAAAAATGTTATTATGAGAATCAATAAAAATATATAATATTACTTTAAAAAATCGGATCATATTTTCACCGGATGCTGACCCAAATACGTCTCACTAAATATGCAGGTCAAATTTTAAATTAATACTTTAGATTAAAAAATTATTTCTTTGAATAGAATAATTGAATTTTGATCATAATTTAATCCATTGATAGGCTTGCGTGCTAGTGCGGCTAGATTAGGACCATTCAAACTCATCTCATTCCATCAACAAAAAAAAAACTCATCTCATTAATTTATAAAGCGATTTAAATTCAAAACAATTTCAAATTTAAGTTACAACAATTTGATTCGCCAAACTTTATTCAAATCAACTTAATTTTTTCAGTAAATTAAAAATTATCTTAAAAAAATTGCATTTTTTTTTCTATTGCTAATTTCGATATGATGTACTTATTTAAATTATACAGACTTAATTGTTAACATAAGTATAACTCTGAGACTCAGTTATTAAAAATTTAAAATTATATCTCAAAAATTATAAATTTTAATATAATTTACCTATTATATTATATAAATAAATTATTTTATTTTTATTAAAAAATATTGAAACCAAGTTTGATCCTATCAAATTCGATCATGTTTCTAACTAGGCTTGGTAAAATTATAGGTTATAAATACGACTCATGGTTTGACTCAATACACTTGGCTCAAACTCAGTTCAAGCTAAATATTAATTTGAATATCGAGAGATTACTGATCTATGGGCCAAACCCTTACTCCTTAGTTTTGATGTTCTCGTCTAACTCATACCATAATTCAATTATAATCCGAATACTGAAATATACATATCTTAATTAACTATAGTATAAAAATTTGTGAGAATGAGTTACCTATCCCAGATAAACCAGTCAAATGCAACTAGTTGAGCAATATAATAAATTGCATTATTTTGCAGTTTGTCAAACAAATGTGAGTTTATTTGCTTCACCAAAGATTCCGACATCCATAGCTAGTTTCGGCTCGCGGTTGAGCCTTTATTTCGGCACGCGGTTGAGCATTTATTTCGGCAATTGCAATAACTCGACGGAGTTATTTTCAAGCTACACTTTTTGAATGACTTTATGGGCTCGTCGAATGGTGTAGATTCACCGTCTATTGAGAGCCCATCATTGAGCCCGAAAGCTTATTTATAATGATCCCTAGCATTTGCGAGAATGTAATATTCTAAAAAAGTAATCACTACTGTAGCATTTTTATAGTCTCAAGAAGTAAAATTTCAATTTTTTTTAAAAATTTGAGATAAACTTGCAATGCTCTCCTAATCTCGCAGAGATCTAGATGCAATTTACCTTAAATTTTATTATAAAATTAGGTTTTTCAAATACAACGTACATTTGTAAGAAAACTTATTGACGTAATTGTTATTATAGAAAATTATCATATAAAAATTAGTTTTAAACTGCAACTTCAACTCGGTGCAAGCTCTAGATTTTTTGAGTGCTTCCAGAGTACCATTTCGCTTGAAAATAGGTTGTTTCATGAACTCAATTTCAAATGTTAAGAAGGCAAAACTTGGAGGAAAAATAGATAAAAATGACAATCTCACTAGTAAAAATAAGAAAGACGTAGAATCCAAAAGTATATATAAAAAAAAGAGACAAAAAGCTATGTATCATAAAAAAAAATTTAAAGTGAAAAAAATTTAAATTCATAAAACTTAAATTATGAGGTAGTATCTATTTTTTTTTAAGGTAAATTGCATTTGCTCCCTTAAGGTTTGATGTGTGTTATAAATGAATCTAAATTTTTTAAAATTCTTAATTTGCGCTCTGGTTAGATCTCTAAAGTTAGTCTTCACCTTTTAACACCATCCTTATAGACTACAACAATATATGCTAAAGAAAAGTTTGAAATATTTAAAAATGTTGTTCTCTTTATTGTATACTAAAAAGCATGAATAATTATTCTATTCCACAGGCCAATAAATATTAAAATTTATTTTTATTTTATATTTTATATAAATCTCAATTTTAAAATTTAATTTTATATTAAATTTTAATAAAAAATAACTCTATTTATATTTAACATAATTTTTAATTATAAAGTAATACATTTTCAATAAATAATTTAAAACTTTAAATTTAATTTAAATTTTATGTAATAATAGTATCATATGAGTAAAAATATTATTTTTATTCATATAATATTATTGCTATAAAAAGTGATACATAAGAACCAGGTAGGTTGTGACATATAATTAAATTCACATAGAAATTCACATTTTACTATCAAGAAAGAAAATCACGTTCAATAAATAAATAAATAAATAACTACAGGTATATATAATTATACATATATGTGTGTGTATTTGTATATTGAAGAAGAAATATAGTTCACTTTGTCCTTCCCTTGCCGCCGGCAATTAGCCCCGCCACTCCGGGCACTGATCGACCGGCCGGGTCTTCTGAGTTCCGGCCTTAAGCGGGCACGGAGCATCCACCGGCGGCACCATGCAGTTATATTGGAGGCACAGCGAGGTAGTCACTGGAATCGCCGCCGCCGGCGAGATCTGCATCCCGCTCAGGAAGTTGTGCTGCAGGTAGAGCAGCTCCATGCCGGAGGCCTCCAGCCGCTCGGCGAACCTCGCCGGCACTTCCCCCGTAAACCGGTTGTTGTTTAGATACAGCCTCCCCACCGCCGCCAGCAGCGGAGACAGCGATCCCGATAGCCGGTTGTAGCTCAGATCCACCTCAGGTATCCTCACCTCCGTCGTCGGAGACACCGCGCCGGAAAATTGGTTCCGTTGGAGCCTGAGGGACGAGAGAGGAAGGGTGAAAATGCTACCGGGAACGGGGCCTGTGAGGCGGTTCGTGCTGAGGTCGAGGTAGGCGAGGCAGGTGAGCTGCGGGAGGACGCCATCGATTTGACCGGAGAGCTGGTTCCCGGAGGCGGCGAGATAGCGGATTGAAGGTGGAAGGGCTGGGAGACCGCCGAACAGGTTGTTGTGCTTGACGTCGAGGCGAAGCAGCGGCGCAGAGGAGGGGAAATCGGGGATCTCGCCGGATAGACGGTTGTGGCAGAGGATGAGGTTGGATAGCGCTGGTAAAGAGGAAATCGTCGGCGGGATCTCGCCGGAGAGGATGTTGAAGCTCAAATCAACGGTCCGAAGATGGCGGAGAGAGACGAGAGAGGCTGGGATGGGGCCGGAGAGGAAGTTACCGCTTAGGGCAAGGAAGCGAAGGGAGGAGCATTGGGTGATGGAGTCCGGTATTCTACCGAAGACACGGCCGGGGACGAGGGAGAGCTCCGAGAGCTGAGAGAGGCGGCCGATGGCCGGATCGAGCCGGCCAGTGAGCCCCGGCGAGCCGGCACGGGGATCGCCAAGGGCGAGTGCAACGACTCGCGCTCTGGCGCAGAAGACGCCGGGGAAGCTGCAGGGTTCTCCGGTGAAGGACCACCTCGAAAAGAAATCCGAGCCCGGCAGATCTGACAGCGATTTCCGTATCGATTGGAGCGCAAGGAAGTCCACCGGATCGAGTGTCGTCGCTGCTGCCGCTGGAGGCCGCATCGTGGAGAAGAGAAGAGCTGACATGAGAAGAAGCAGCTTCGTTGCCATTGATTTTCCTCCGTTTCTCCGCGTCAGACCAAGCAAGGTAGGAGAGGATTGTTAAAATAAACAATGTCGACGAAGAGAAAGAGAGAGAGAGAGAGAGGGAGGAGGGAGTGATCGGAGTTTACCGCCCAAGAATTCCCGTCAATGTGGCTTCGCTTTCAGCTTTCTTTCAAGCAGCTGGAGTGCTTTAATGGCGGCAAGAGACAGAGGGTCTGAAGACGACGAAGAACTGAAGAAGCCGCTATGATTTTAGCTTGGGGAAGAAGGCGGCATAAGTGTTCAGCTTCCACTACAACATCATTTATGTATTTTATTTATTTATATTTTCTTTCGCTGGTTTTCTGGTTCGGAAAGCAAACGGCAGTCCGAACCAGAGATTCGGTTAACAGCTCAAAGGTTAGTATCGGTGGTGACCGCCACGTCAGCACATGGAAGTTCCTTTGATGGACCGACACGTGTACGCCAGCCGGTTGCCCCCTTGGTCGTCGTATTGTTCATTTTTAACTCTAGCCGAATGGGTTGATTTTTTTTATTTTTTATTTATTTGAATACGAAGAATACGCCCATGTGAAAAGTGGGTCCCGCAAACCAACGGTCCGCTTCCTCCGCACGTGACTTGCACGTGTAAGAGGCCCACGGAATAGAATTAGCCTGAACTAGCCTGGGCCGGGCCTCCAGGAAACGGGCCTCTGCCCAAACAAATTCCAAGGCATCGTTCGGCTCAAGTTACGTTTTTAGCCCAACATAAATTTTAACTGTAAAAATTAACTTTATTTTACATTCATCATAAATATAAATATTAGAATTAAATTTATTTTATATTTTACATATTTTTTAATATTTTTTTTTTTTGACTTATTTAAAAAAAATTCAAACTAAACGAGGTCAAACTATCTTCAGTCATGATGCAAGGTGTTTTAGCTAAATATTATGTTTATGAGCAATAATGTTTTTTTAAAAATTATATGTTGGTCCTCCAAGTCTAAAGGTTTATCATATTGGTGCTTAGATGTGTAATTATTTCATTTGACACATTCCTAAAACTGTTCACATTTAATTTTTTTTTTAATTTTTAAAAAAGGTTACACATGCTTTCTTTTATGAAACATTTTTTCAACTTTAATTTACACATTTAGCACATACTTTAAGTTTAATTTAATTTTATATTTTATAATTTTTTTGAAAGAATATTTTATACAACTTTTAAAATAATAATTCCAACTTTTTAATTTATCTTTAACTCAATTAAAATAAGTTGTGAACTCAATTTTTGCCGACTTAATATAAAATATGTGTAAGATGTGAAATAAAATTAATTTTTAATATTAAATTTTATGTGATGTGATATGCTAAATTAAAATTAAATCAAGTTAATTTTTAACTTTAAAACCAAAGGGGCCTAAATTCTTATTTCTAGATCATGTTTTAACTTATTTCAATTCAAATTCAATCTATTAATATGCCAGTTACTCAAAAATGATGTCCTACAATATTCAGACATTTTATATAATAATTATGGGATAATTTCACTAAGGCTCTAAAGGTTTACATGCAGGTTTATTTGCCATGCAGGTTTATAATTTTGAAAACATGTCAGACCGATCCCCATAACTTACTGTATAGGTCAGTGTGGTTCTTAATATTTATAAAAAACTTTCAATAAGATCCAATTAAATATTTTTCGTTAAACATTCCGGTAAATCAAAATTTTAATTAAGAAATCATAAAAAATTTTAATGTAAAATTATAATTGTACCCCTGATTGTCGCTACGGTCGGCAAAGCGCAGTCGCCGGTGTCCGCGAGCAGCACGCGGCCCCGTGCGCCGGCGAAGCTGCTGGAACCCGTGCGTCGGTGCCCTGCATGAGGACGTCCGCGCGCGGACGCCCGGGGACGCGCACGGCGGCGACCCGCGCTCACTAGCGTCCGAGCACGCCTGTGACCAGCGCGCTGCTGGCTGCCTGAGCGTAGATGCCGGCGCGGCGAGCAGTTGAAGATCGGAAATATAGAAAGGTAAAAATAGGTATTTTCAAAATTTTAACAATATTTAATGAATATCGTCATAGAAGAACTACAATGATCTATACAGTAAGTTTTGGAAACCTGTCTGGCAGTTTCAAAATTATAGACCAGCGTGGTAAGTTGAGTAAACCTCAGGGGCCTAAATTTTCGATTCAAGGAGGCTCCAGCAATATGTCTCGAAGTTTTCAGTTGCTAGAACAACATTGGGAACATTTTCATTCAATATTTCTCACTTCACCAAAGTCCAACAGAATCGTCATCATTGGCAATCCTATCCATCGGCAACCACTTTTATGTGACATCCTCAATCTTTTTTTTTTGTAAATATTGATATTGGTATAAAATAATTGTGTTTAACAATTTTATGTAAATAATTATAGGAGTTATTTTACTTGGGCCCTGAGATTTACTCGATTTGTTATGCATGTCCACAATTTTAAAAATATGCTAGACTTTACCCACGCGCGGATGCCAGCGGCCGCGCACTACCCGCCGCAGTGATGACCTGCGGTACAATTGTAATTTTACATTAATTTTTTTTATGATTTCTTAATTAAAATTTTGATTTAATGGAATGTTTGACGGAAATTATTTAATTGGATCTTATTGGAAGCTTTTTATCAATATTAAGAACCATAATGATCTATACATTAAGGCCCTGTTTGGCGCGAGGACCAAAACAGGACTAAAATAGTACTAGTTTAAAAAATAACAATAATAATAATAAATAAATTATTTTAATTATTCTATACAAATTTTAATATAAAAAATAATATTTTACTTCACATACTCAATAATTTTTAATAAAAATATAAACTTTATTTCACATCTTAGATCAAAATACTCGATTTGAATATTTTGGTCTAGAATGTGAAATAAAGTTGATATTTTTATTTTAAATTGTTGAGTATGTAAAGTAAACTAATATTTTTTATATTTGAATTTGTGTAGAATGATTTAAAAAATTTTATTTATTTATTTATTATTATTATTATTATTTAAATTAATATCATTTTGGTCCTGTTTTGGTCCTCACGTCAAACAGAGCCTTATTTTGGGGACCGATCTGACATGCTTTAAAAAATTGTGGACCTATGTGGCAAGTCGAAGAAATTTCAGGGACCTTAGTGGAATTATTCCTAAAAACTATATTGAATATAAAGTAAAAATATTATTTTATTAAAATATTAATAGAATATAAAATAAAATTAATTTATTTAATTATTTATATAATGTAAAATAAATATAAAATAGTAATAAATTTTTTTTTGGAAGTATCTCAAGGTTTTTGAGCCTGATCAAGTGAGATGTAAATGCAACAAATTCAAATTTTTTGATTCCAATAAAAAAACAAAATACACCCACATGACATTATCTAACAACCTCAGACCGTTTTGCAATTTACCCAAATATAAATGAACCCGCCTGCAGTCAGAGCCGATTCGTGATTCGTCGATTCGTCGATTCGTCGATTAGCCTCGGCTTGCAGCGTGAAGCCCTTCTCTCGGCTGATCATCGGCTTCGGTGAATCTTCTACGGCTGCCTTCTGCTTCGGAACCCGGGAGGTATCCCGCCTGCCGCGAATTTCGAAACGCCGCCATCGGGCTCGTCGGCGGATTGTTCCTTGTTTTCGTTTCTTCTTTCTTTTCGGATTCGGCTTAGGGTTCGCCCCTACCGTTGGGGGTGCTTCAGGTCGTACCTGATTTAGGTTTTTCCTCTGCATTGGGACGCACGGTTGAGTACTGTTTGATATTGGCATGGCTTTTGCTGGCTTCGGTAAGAACTCAGGACCTTCAGTCCCTCCGAGAACCCAGACCACGTTTGGAAGCATCCCCGCGTTTCCGTCGCCGCTTTTAAATTCTAACCCTGAGATCTCGAACGCTGCAACGGGCATCGGGCAGGTGCAGCAGCAGCAGCAGCATGTGATTACCCAGTCCGAAAGGTAATTTTGTGTGTGATTGATAGTTTGTTTCTTTAATGGATGATGTCAATGTGTTATATTAGTTTCCATGGACGGCTTCATGAGGTATTCATGGAAGAATTGGAGAGGACTCGTCTGATTTATGCTTGAATGATGGGAGGGAAAAGCTTATTGCTGTTGATAAGGAGGTCCAAGCTTTACTTTTACGTCATACTGTCAATTTTTTAGGTCTCTCAAGTCTTATGAAGATCTACATGAGCAGCCATCTGCACTACCATATTCTGCAAATTATGAGAGACCCTCTCCTGTTGCAATAACTATAACTTCAAATGATACTGGGACTAAGTTTTCCACAAACCCTAGTAGACTCCATCTTTCTAAAAGGACTAGATCACCGCCTTGGCCATCTCGTGAGAGTAGTTCTCTGGGAATCTATAGAGCATCGGATGTTTCTGCATCAAGGTAAAAACTTTCATGAATGTCATTAAATCGGCTTATTGTGGTCTTTGCCTGGTTAGTTAGTAAGCAACCATAGCATTTCGATTGTCAACATTTGCAGTTGCGTCCTTTTAAATTATTTGGAGCAAACTTCCTTTCATGTAAATGATTGATTGATTGTTGTGGTGATTGTAGCTAAATGGCTTTCATGTAAATGATTGTTGTGGTGATTTTAGCTGCTTTTTTCAACCTTGGTGGAAGAGTTTGATTTCCAATAAGTGTAGACATATTGATTTTTTTAAATCAGAATCCTCCATATTGATTCTGTTGGAATTGTTTAATTGTATAAACTGCTAGAATGAAGTTAATCTTACATCAATTAGTTAGTACATTAAGCTTACATGTCAAGTGGTATCATAACTTAGCATGATACAATTAGTTATTGGTTCGTGCCCAGGTTTAGATTCTACATGAAATTAAGCTAGTTAAAGCTCATATCTTTTGAAAGAAACTTTAACATCTTTTTGTAATTTTTTGAGTACTTTTTGGCAGCCAATATTAGTTGAATTAGCATGACCCCATTCTTGAATGCCCCTATATGTGGGCTTTTCTTTAAATGCTGGATCCCAACTTTATGCTCTATTATTGTGGCACATGATTAGCATGGCTACTAATCTGGCCTTTCCACATGCTTCTTACTTTTTATATTTATTTTGTACATATTAACTTAAGATATAGTTGTGTGAATTTATTTCTCATTTTCATTCTCCATGTCGAATTCAATACATGATGTATGTTATGTGTTCTATGACACATCTTTCCTTAAAAATTGCAGCAACTGTTTTACCACAAGAAATTTTCATTTTTCGACTGACTGAAGTTGCTCTTTATTATGGAAGATTGGAGCATGCTTACTTGCCATAACCTTTGGATTCATCATAGTATTTTCTTTGTTTTTTCAGTTTTTTGTTTGTGCTTATCGATGCATTTAAATGTATCAGTATTTTTTTGTCTATGTTGTTTGGCTTTTCCTTTACTTTAAAACAATAACCACCACCAATAAGCCTCAATCCCAATCTACAATTATTTCTTTTCTCCATCAACTCATTGTAAAGTAGCTACAAATGATTCAAAGTTATGTTTAATTGACCAAATCCCTTGTCATTTTGTGGTCATCCCATTCTTGTTTTTACTTTTGTTATATGAATCTCTTCATGTTTATGCATAGAGTTTTTATAGGTCGACGATGGCCAAAATTTCACTCTTATCTTGTCCTTTAAAGGTGTCCTACTTATTCTATCTTTAATATGATGATTTCTATTGCTTCTCTATACTTCTCTATTAATTTTCCTACAAGCTACAACCTCCATTCTCATGTAAAGTCTTGCATATCAGAAAGTACTTAAGTTGGATAACTTGATTACTACATAGATATGCGAGCATGTTAGTTCCTTGAAAGTAACTTTGCGCAATCTTTCTTGTCAAAAACTTATTTCTTACTTTGTATTGATGTTAACCCATCTTTCTTGTATGATTGTGCTTGTGAAGTTATGATTTTTCTGTAAGGATGGCTCATTAATCTTTGTTAGATATAGATCATCTATTTGGATACTATAATGATAGTACATTTGATGCTCTAGTTACGCTAACATAAGCACACACTTGATTATTATTGTTTTATTTCTGTTATACATGAATTCAATTTTCTAAATTTTTCTCCTTTCCTCGATTTCCTTAGAAATGTTAAATGAACATATCATTTGTATACTTCATCTTTGTTTATTTGTTAACTTGTAAATTTTGCATTCATATTTTTACTTTCTACCTTTTATGACGCATTATGATTACTGGTATATGATTTCATCGTCCATAATTGATAAATCAGTAAGCTTCAAATTTCCACCTGGTAATAGCATTTTGCTTCTATGTGGCTTATCAATCTTGCAAGTGCTATATTTTGTTATGTATTGTCAATATATAAGTGGTTCACCTCTTTGTTACACTTATATTGTATGTGATTGTCCCTTTTATTGTTTTGGGAGAGGTGCATCTACTGAAAGACCTTAAGAAATGTAATGGAGGAAGCTCCTAAAATGATGATGTCTCCTCCTCTGAACTTTGAAACTACTAATTATCTATAGAAGGCCAATTTTGTTTGTGAAGAAATTCAGTAGTTGATCGACATCTCTAGTTTTTATTGAGATTATCTTTGTGTGTCTTGGAGCTTGAATTAACCATTGTGGATTCTAAATTTCTAGCTTTAGGAGATTATCTTTTTGTGTCTTGGAGCTTGAATTATACCATTGGGCCTATCAGTCTTGCAATCACTATATTTTTTCTGTACTGTCAATATATAAGTGGTTTACCTCTTTGTTACACTTATATTGTATGTGATTCTCCATTGTTTCTCTCTTTAGGAGAGGTGCATCTACTGAAAGGACCTTAAGAAATGTAATGGAGGAAGCTCCCAAAATGATGATGTCTTCTCCTCTGAACTTTGAAACTAACAATTCTCTACAAAAGGCCAATTTTGCTCATGATGACGTTTAGTAGGTGGTTGACATCTCTAGTTTTTATTAAGATTATCTTTGTGTGTCTTGGTGATTGAATTGCACGATTGTGGATTTTAAATTTCTGGCAACCAATTGACCTAAAAGCTCAAGCTTGTAGGTTATAATTCAAGATTAATTTTACGTCCTTACATTCCCCCTTTTGTGCAGGCATATTTGCTTTATTGTAGGATTGATGGATAGTTTAAGGGCTTGTGCGAATAGATGCTACTAAAAATAACATTATTTACACAAATTCAAAACGTGTTAGTAAAAACAATGAGAACAATACGTTGGAGCATGACAAAATAATTATCCAAAAAAGTATACCAAGATATTTGTTGTTTGGCTACTCTAATGCTTACATCCATGGCCCGAAAGCAAGAAACAAAAACCTCACTAAGTTCCCCTTGATAGGCTGGGAAATCATTTTACACTACTACTCTTCCTTCTCTAGGTTCATTCCTTAGAACACTTGAAGGAATGCTCACCAAGAGTCACACTCTCCAATCTAGGTTCACTCTCTAGTTCCTTCTTCACTCAAAGGAATGCTCGCCAAGTGCCTGCTTATTCCGCACCATGAAGAAAATATGATCATACTCACCAAGTGCCCAAATTCTCACCAACGCCCTGTTTGGCGCGAGGACCAAAATCAGGACCAAAATGGTACTAGTTTAAAAAATAACAATAATAATGATAAATAATTTTTTTAATCATTTTACACATTCTAATATAAAAAAATATTGTTTTACTTCACATACTCAAGTATTTTGGTTCAAGATGTGACATAAAGTTAATATTTTTATTGAAAATTATTTAGTATATGAAGTAAAATAATATTTTTTATATTAGAATATGTATAGAATGATTTAAAAAATTTATTTATCATTATTATTATTGTTTTTTAAACTAGTGTCATTTTGGTCCTGATTTTAGTTCTTGAGCCAAACAGGACCTAAGAAGAAAATAAGAAAAATGATCACAAAGACATTACTCTTTTAGAACTATTAAGAAAGCAAGAGAGAGAAATTTGAATCATAAAGTTATAATATGATTTGAGATCAACCAATGAATGCACTAAGCTAGATGAGGGATTTCCCCTTTAGAGCTTGAGCACTTGAGCATGGTTCACCAATGGTGCTTTCTTGTTGGTTACCAAAACTAATTGATCACTATAAAACATTCTCAAATTCTCACAAAATTATTTGAAATTATTCTCAGCTCATTTTTGCTTCTAGTGTAAAATACGTTGTTTGACTAGGGGACCCCAACCTGAGCAGGTCGCTTGGGTTGTTTGAGAACTCTTATTCGGCTGACCGTGTTTCGGAGATGCGGTCTGACTCATCCACGTGTCACGATTGGATGACACAACTATTTTTCCCTTAAAAAATGCTCAAGGCTTATTTCATCTATTGTTACGCATTCATTTAGGCTGACCTTACAATAATTCTTCCCAAAACAACAAGTGAAACAAAGGTCTTCAGTCTTGATCACTTCACTTCATTGTCTTGATTGATCTTTTTGTTCTTGATTTGGTCTTTTCAATTCACTGAATTTGTAATTATCATTACTTGAGTTATTATCTGTTTGCTTATTTGCTTTAGCATTTCGCATTCCATTAATCGTTTGCCAAGTATCATGAGCTAATCTAAAATAATTCTTGATAAACTGTAAGTTCCTTTTTAACTTAAACTTGTTGCCCAAACATAAATGGCTCGTTTGGTTCAAACATTATTTTTGGACAAGGAAAAGAATATATTTTATTTTAATAGAAAAAAATTTATTTTAATACTAAAAAGTATATAAAATGTGAAATAAAGTTAATTTTAACATTCGTTTTTATATTGAATGTAAAATAAAGTTGATTTTTATAATTAAAATTTATGTTAGTAAAAAAAAATCTTTGAACAAAATGAGGCAAAAGACCCTTAAAAACATTGACGAATCAACATTAACATGGATTAGGTTCATCGTGTCTTTTTTATTTGGTTAGACATGTTAAATGTCTGGTTAGATTAAGCTTAAAGGTTTAGGTTTATTATAGTTTTGTACTTTTATTCGGATGATTCAATGTATGTTTGACTTGTCTGACAAATGGCTATTTGGATACTTGGCTTTTGCTTGTTGAAAAAACTTACTCGTTATTTTAGTTGCACAAATATTGCTTACTACAGCATATGTATTTCTTTCTGATTCGTGTAACAAAGTTGCATTTATTCCATTTTTCCAGGCCTGATAAATCCCCTACTATGTTGGGAAAACAAATAATATCTTCTTCACCTTTATATACACATCCCCAAAGGAGTCCTGACCATGTAAATTCTTATTTTGACACACAAAGTGCTGGTAATTCTATTCCACTAAAGTCACCGTACCTTGGTGCATCTAAAAGGGCTAGGTCTCCTCTAAATTTGGTCGAGGAATCTGTTGAGTTGTCTTCTAGCCTACTTGATTCTGAGAGGTAATTTAGTTTTTTTTTTTTTTTCTGTTTATCATATTTCCTTCAAACACACCTACTGCGAGAGATAATTGGTTAGGGTTAGAATTTCCTATTGAAGTAGAATTTTTTTTTTTTTATTCTTATTGAAGTAGAAATTTGGTACAGGGAAATGCAAGCAAAGGCAAAGAGGTTAGCTCGCTTTAGTGCTGAGTTAAATCAGCCATTACAGAACTTGCATGCCCTCACAAGGCAAAAACCTTCTGGAAACACGCAAAATGAGGTTCCTGTAAACATGCAAATGGCTGATGAGCATGATGAAGATGCTCAAGTTGTGGCATATGGAATTGACTTCTCTGGCCATGAAGGTGCTGATTCCTTAAAAGCTGTTATTGGGCTTTGCCCAGATATGTGTCCAGGTATTTCCTTTTGGATAATTTTGTACGTTTTCCTGATTCATCAGTATTGACATAACTGAGAGTAATTTCTCCATATTATAGAGTCAGAAAGGGAGGAGCGAGAAAGAAAAGGAGATCTTGATAAATTTGAACGATATGATGGAGATAGAAACCAAACAAGCAAATTTCTTGCTGTTAAGAAAGTGTGTGCTGAGTATTCTCAATCTTGTCTGTCAGGTTTTGTTTGTTCTAAAGTAAAACTGGCTTTCATAAGCTAAACAAATGGAAGCATAATGGAAGTTCTTATCTGATTCATACAGTATAATAGGACGTCTGAGCGTGAAGCTGCTTTGATAAGGCCCATGCCTGTCCTGCAGAAGACAGTTGATTATCTCTTAAATTTACTGGATCATCCATATGATTCCAATTTTCTTAATATCTATAACTTCTTGTGGGATAGAATGAGGGCTGTAAGAATGGACCTGAGGATGCAGCATATTTTCAATGAAAAGGCCATCATCATGCTAGAGCAAATGGTATTTTTCTCTTGCTGAGGAAGTCGTGATGCCACTTGCTTCTATTTGGGATTGATGACATGAATTTCTTTTGCTGTTACAGATAAGGTTGCATATAATTGCTATGCATGAGTTGTGTGAATTTGAGAAAGGCGAGGGCTTCACTGACTGTTTTGATGCGCACCTAAATATTGAACAAATGAATAAGACCTCTGTTGAGTTGTTTCAAATGTATGATGACCATAGAAAGCAAGGAATATATGTGGCATCAGAAAAGGAGTTCAGAGGATATTATGCGCTTCTCAAGTTAGATAAGCATCCTGGCTATAAAGTAAGTGTTTGGTTGTGATCTAAATTCGTGTATTTCTGTAATTTCATTTATGTACCATTCCTGTTTGCTAGGTAGAACCAGCAGAGCTCTCACTTGATCTTGCCAAGATGACTCCTGAGATACGAACTACTCCTGAAATTTTATTTGCTCGAGATGTGGCGAGGTTTCTATCACACCTGTTGTCATGATTTGCTATTGTTGAATATAGTATCTAGCTCAAACATAACCTGCTCACCAATCATTGCAGAGCTTGTAGGTTTGGAAACTATATTGCATTTTTTAGGCTTGCTAGAAAGGCAACCTATCTTCAGGCATGCTTAATGCATGCTCATTTTGCTAAGGTATTACCTCCTTTCTTGCATATTATTGCAGTGATTATTACAGGATTTAGGTCTTTACCTATGCAGCCATTCATTTGTTTTGAAGCTTTAGTATTTTTTTTTTGCAGTTTATTTTTTTGCATTAGTTCATAGCTGGGATGCCGTATCCTGTTCCTTTTATTATATCTTTTTATTTAATGGCTTGACAATCTTTTAAAAGGGTGAAATGTTATTAGCTGCAGTTTCTGTTCCTAATCTTTGATAATTGAGATACTGCAAAAATCATATATATAATTTTGAATTAATATGGACTTATGATAAATGGGAATTTAGCAAGTTAGATTAAGACTATCAGTGTACCGTCCAGGTATCTCTGTTCTCTATATTTTGGTTCTAGGGTGAATGTGATTGTTTGTACACTATCTGGGAGGTATGAGTTAGGCATAATGTCGTGAACGATGAACGTGGAACCTCGTGAACAATGTTATGTAGTGTGGATTTTTGGTGCCATGTGTATAGCTAATCCTGAAGTCAGGTGTTGGGATAGTATGCTGTTGGTGGGCAAGTCCTAAAGAGTTGGTGTGAGCTAGCTCTTAATCGTGCTAAGTGTTGAGTTGCATGAAAATATGCAAGAGAATATCATAGCTCTTAATCGTGCCAAGTGTTGAGTTGCATGAAAACATGCAAAAGAATATCATAGCTCTTAATCGTGCCAAGTGTTGAGTTGCATGAAAACATGCAAGAGAATATTATATATATATATTCTCTGATTCTGTCATTTTCTCTCTCATTAACTCCTTTTGTGATTCTGGTTCCTTGAAAATTGGAGAAATAGCCCAGCGGATAGGATGAACTGGAAGTAGGGGAGATTCCAAGCTAATATTCATTTATTTTCTTGGAAATGACAGACGCAAAGTAGGCAAATCTCATGCATATAAATATAAAAGAGATAGAGCTATGCATCTTTTACTTTAAGGTATGCATGTTTTTCTTTAAAGAAGTGTGCATAAAAGTCCTGATTTATAACTGAATATTTATGTGGAGAAATTCTGTGATTGCTCTATTACCTTCTTGCGGAGAGTAACTTGAAAGCCAAGTCTAGAGGACTTCTAGAGGACTTGTGTTAAAGAAATGAACTGTGAAAAAAAGGGAGAGAAAAGGTGGTTTCCGATTTCTCGTAATAAAGATGTCTGCCCAAACTGGAAAGTGGTGATGTTGATACTGTAAATCCAGTTTACCGCTGATGGTAGTATTGGCAAAGATGATGCTGTAACTGAGGGTAGAATTGGCAAAAATGATTACGTATGACCAGTCTATCGCTGAGGATAGTATTGGCAGTGAGCTGGAATATGTGGTATTATGGGTGGTCGTTGAGGACCATTCTAGAGAGTTTGGGCAGAGAGGCAATACATCGAGAAATCAGAACCGGTTGAGCAATCGTCGTCCCCGATGTTTGGTTGGATAATCGTCGTCCCCGATGCTTGGTAAGATTGATATGTTGAGTGGTACTATCACGAAAATACGAATGTTGTAAGTGTACCAATGTTATGGGTAAAATTGATATCAAGAAGTCATCGAGAAATGATGTTTGACTAATTGTGGTTTGACGGTCCGATGTTCGGTAGCTGAGGATTGTCGGTGCACGTATTATGATCGAGGTTTGTCTACAGTGTTTGTGCAAACCAAGGTTTTCAGAACCGGACTGAAGATTGAACCGGTCAATCGATCGATTCATAGTTTTATCAGTTCAACCGGATGACTTAATAATTACATCATAATTAAATATAAATTTTCTAAACGTGAGATTAATTTTTAAAATATGATAAAAAATATTTTGAAAAAAATAGTACAACTAATTTAAAAAATTTACTAGCACAAAAAATGTATAAAAAATTAAAAATTACAAAACAAAACGAATACAATTGCTTTTCTTGTCAATTTGTCATTCAAAATACTTTGTCTCTTTTATAACAATTCGAAATAAATTAATGATAAAAAAATTAATAAATCAGCTAAACATTCATTATATAAAATAATTATTATTTAAAATATAGCATCAATATTAAAATATTAATGCTCAAATATCAATGTATAAAAATAAAATAAGAAGCTCAAATAATAATTCCGGTTTGATCGGTTTGGCGGTTGGACCGGTTTTTACCGGTTCAACCCGATTTTTACCTGATTTCGGTTATAATGTTGAACCGGACTGGACCTTGGGCCGGTTTCCGGTTGAACCGGCCGGTTCGGTTCGGTTCGGTTCTAAAAATCCTGGTGCAAACATCGTGTCCATGGTTTCATATTTTTATAACATCGTAAATGATATCATGGAATTTATTTGCGTGGTACAATGAACCTTGTTAAAAGGTGTTGATATGAACTCTGTACTTTCACACGATGTTAAGGTAATCAATGTTAGAGTGGTTTCCTAACATCGTGATTGAAGGTTGATATCGAATTTGTTGAGCTAATCTATTGATATTGTGTTCTGATGAAATATTTTTTTTAGTAGTATGAGCTTTGTCTACTCAGTACTTTAAGGCTGATGCCTTTTTGGCAGGTACTTTTCCACTTGGCGAGGCTTGAGCTGCCACCTATTTCCTGTTGTTTTTAAATTGTAATAAACATTATGTACGATGTTTGCTGAGTGAACAGATAAAATGATCTGTAATAGATGTTTTATTATATGCTTAATTTTGATATCGTCGAACTCGATGTTTTCTTGCCAAGAGTTTTCCCCACTACCATCGAGTGTAAGATGGTTAAGGTGGCGGGCTGTGACAATCAGTTTGACAAAAGAAATCAGATCAAGGGAAGTTATAAATGAAACGTGGGTCTCTCACAACTAAATCTGAGCCAAATCTAACAATTTGTAAACGGAACAATTTTCATGTTGATCTTGAAGACCTAGATGTGATTAAATGAATTCTAATGAAGATATAGCTAATTGGAGTAGATTGGGGAAGCAAGAGAGAGTGGGTTGAAGAGTTAATTGACTTGATTTCTAGAGAAGTGGAAAGGAAGGCCCATTCTATTTATGGGCTTGATCCTTGCATCCTCTGGTGGTGTGCTCTTGTAATGCTAGTGAAGAGATTTATTTAGGCTCATCAAATAGGCCTCCATGACAATGGGGCAACAATGAATCTCTGAAGGAAATAGTTTAGCCTTGTATGTTGAGATGACATCACGAATATAGTTGATCTTTAGGTGGGTGCTTTCATCGAATCATAGTGAAGGAAAAGATTCTTGTGTAGGAAGTCATCTGGCGTGGTGCTTATTTATTTATTAGACGACAGGAGTGAGTTTAGAAAACTTATGATTATGTTCTAAGCAAAGTGCTTTTTTTTTGAAAGATCTAAGCAAAGTGCTTTGGAAAAGAAAAAAATGGCTTTAATTGCTTACATTCAAGTTACTAAAGACATATATAAAATGGTTGTACTTGTTTTTAGACAAGAGGGTTTTATTAAGGGTTTTCTTTTACAGTTGGATTATCTTTTATAGTTGGATTACTGTTGCTCATTTGTAAATCTATCTCTTGGCATAGGTTTTGGCTCTCACCTAAGGATAGGCCTCTCTTCAATGGGATATTGACTCTTATTTAAATTAATGTTTCACTCAAACTTAAGCTTTGTTAACATTGTAGGAATATCACACTAATTAGAAGGTCTTTCTATAGTGATTACATTAAAATTCGGTGATACAAGAATAACATTGAATATAAAAATATCAAATTCCATTAGAGCAAGAAAAATATAAAGCAAATCATCTAAAGTATTGTAGATATCCAATCATCTCAAATGAGTTCAGAATCTTCAATCAACTGTAACATATAATCTTCAGTCAATTCAAATTAGTCCAAAATGTAGATATTATAGATATTTAATCAACTAAATTTTTGAAAAAAAAAACCTGAGTCTTCAATCAATCTACTTTAATGCAGTTGGACCTCATCTCAACCATTGATGGCGGAATGCCGTTAGATTGTATCGTGAATATGCTATGGTATCCCCATCAGTTGGATAAACTTGTAAGATGAGCATCAATACTATTAAAATTGACATATGAATTAGACATCCTCTAGATTAGACCCAGTCTACTTTAGTCTCTAGGAGAAGATGAAGCGTTGCTTCGAATGTATAGCCTAGTCATATGGTTGGTAATATTTGAATTTGTCTTCTTGAAGTTTTGATCATTCTGCATCTTTTGATCTTAGGTTGGCCCAACCTTTGAATTGAGTTACCCGGCTGTTGGTTAGAACTAACATGAAAATCATAACTAGACAACAATAGCAACAAGCCTTAATGACAAACTAGTTGGGATTAGTGAAATAAACTATTCTTCTCTATTTAGCTTTATTTAAAGCAATCTGTGCAAGTGGTCCATATCATACTGATTTTCATGTCACGAGTTATTTTTAATCTTTATCTCATTAGCATCGTGACTTGGTTCCCCCTCATTATTTACACAAAAGAGCTTTTAGATGTTGATAATGGACATGGTCAAACCACCTTAAACATCTCACCCTTGCCTTATTTGTTTTAGGTGCTACACGCGCCCTCTACCTGATATAATCATTTCTAATGTAGTCCATTATATTATGAGTGCTCATTTACATTTTCCTTGTAGATATTTTACTACTTAATTACCCAATTCTCACTCCATAGATAGTAAGATGTGTTGAAAATATCTCGTCTCTTCTTAGAACCGGTGACTCCAACTTAGTTGAAGATTCTTTAGCTTCCTAGCCCAATTTACTTTTGTAATATAGTCCATCCCTTTGCAATCACAATATTTATTTCACGCCTTCAACTTTGAGGGGGTACCCCTTGGAGACTTTGCTTTTCCAGTTGAACATAAATTAGGGCTTTGGCCACTTCCTCCCCTCTTTTCTTTGAGAGGGCTGCATTTTGTTATGGTGCTGTGAGGACTTCATTCTCTTACTCTATATCATTTTGTATGTCACCATGTTGTGTTAAGGAGTTCTTCGTTAGCTGTATTAGACCTGCTAAGTCACAAATACCTGAGAGAGAGTTGCAAAATGAGCTCCAGCCAATTGTTGGTCTATTTGTTAACTCACTAACTTGCTGCATTCCAGTATTAGATTGCACCTCAGCTAACCAATTCTTGATCTGAACCTGTTCCATTAGACCTAGGCTTGCAATGTCCATGGTTTTTCCCTACTAAATTTTCAGTTTTCTGGACTAGCTAGCATCTAATGTGTCTGTCTGCACTCTATTTTCCGGCTTTAAGGAAAAATCAGCCTCATAACCCATCTCCAAATCTACAGTATGGTCTAAAGATGTTGTACAGGTTTAACAAGGACTTTGGTATTGCTAATATGTTTGGAGGTCAACTTTGGTATTGCTAATATGTTTGGAGGTCAACTGCTACTTCAACAAGTAGAGAATTATTTTTCTGCATTGCACCTTGTGATGAAATCTGTTCAGACCGAGGACTTGCTAAGTTTTATGCAATTCTTTTCTATTTTTCACTCCATACTCCAAGTAGATGATTAGGTGGGGGTTTTTTCTTCCCTGAGTCTGATGCAGCGCGGGGATCGATTTAAAGCGAACCTAACGCTACCAATATTAAATTAGTGCCTAGATTTTTATTTTTATATAAAATACTAAATGCAAATGAAGAGGAGATTAAACCAAGTTTTTTTTTTAAAATTATATTAAATATAAATATTTGCATTTTCGCATAAGCGTCATGAAATATTTGAGATGATTAAAATGCTATCCAAACAAATTCAAACAAACTTATACAATTAAGATAATAAACTTTTGAACCCCAAGATGAATTACCGCATACACATTTACCTTGAGATTCCTACACGATAATTTATCCAAAATTTCAATATATCAAAATCTTCACTAAATATGAGTTTCACTCTCAATAGCAAGCAGGTGAAACCCAATTCCAACCATAGTTTATGCAGAAATAAAGGCATAAGATCACAGTATTGCAGGAAATAAGTCTAACTGAGGGCATGCATAAGTAGGAACTAAAAGGAGTAACAGAGCCATGAATTTTATCTTCACAGCAACAAGAAAAATAAATCTGTGAAAGCACAGCAAAATTCGGGAAATTATGAAACACGATAAGCAAACCAAGGGAAAATCGGATCTCGAAGTTGAAGCCTCAGCCCCCTGCCGAAACCTCAGACCAAGCCGAATCGTTCTCGAAGCGAAGTCGCAGCCACCTGCTCGGCTCGATCAATGGAAGAACGCCGAACGCAGCCGCCTGCTGCCGTGCCGACGACGAAATCCGTGACCACCTGTCCGGATCTCTGAATCGTCCTTGAACGAAGCCGCATCCTCCTGCTCGGCTCCGGTCAGAGGAGAAAATGCCGAATGCAGTCACCTGCTGTCGTGCCGGCGAGAAATCGACGCCACCTGCGTCAAAATCGAATAGTCGATGAAGAAGATGTTCTTCTCACAGCAAAATTCCAGTTTTATAGAAGAAGATGATGGACTGGAAGTTACCGGTCATGCGCGGAGACGTGATCGACGTGCCGAAAAGTCCGCAGAATTCGTTGGACAGAAACGCGACTGGGCGAAACAGGGGCTCCCGAGCGAAGTACAGCCACCATCGGGCTCGGCGAGGTAGGCGCAGCCACGCTCTGGCTCGGCAAAGCAGGCTCGACCAAGGTCTGAAGCGGACGCGACCGCCTCCGGGCTCGGCGAAGAGGGCGTGGTGCGGCGCGGCGCGGCTTGTCGTGGCGAACCGGAGCGCAAAGCTCCCAAGCGAGCGACCGGCAGAAGAAGGGCCCGATTCAATTAGGGCTGGAGGTGATTAATAAAGGTGAAATTGCAACCAAGTCCTTCTATTTCAGCTGCATCATGAAAAGGTCCCAAACTTGCCTAACTTCGAATCAAATTGGTTCAAAATGAACTTTTCTTGAACCCAATTTGATCCGACCTACACATAAGACTCAGACTCACCCATCACATATACATAATATCAAAGTGGGCATTCCCACCAATATAAAAATAATGTATGACTCCAATCAACTCGAATAAAATGCAGAAATAAAGATAACTATGTACAAGTAAATATATTGTTATAATCTATGCTCGGGATTGTAGATTATAACGAAGTCGCTGGTGCCGATGATCTGGCTCTGCATCAGAGTTTATTGGAATGTTGCCCCCAGGTTGCTTTCGAGTTGGCTTGGCCATCTGTGGGCCCATTGTCTCTAGAGGAATTTTTGGAGTACTTCCTACTGGCTAATCTCCATGCTTTATGTCGGTCAACATTTTAGTAAGTTTCCCTATTATAGCCAACTGTTTGTTGACATCCATTAGCTAACTAAGTGGGCCCTAGACCCTTATCCACTTGACATCTTCACCGCCACCTCCTTGGGAGCTGGAGTCATAGCTATGCTTTAATGTCATCAGCAGCAGGCTAACACTCGTTTGTTGGCCAACGAGGAGGGGCGAGACTCTTCTTATGTCTTCGCCTATATTTCCGCTCTTCGCTCAGCTTCCCACCCAAATTAAAGTGTCTCCTTGATTACTTTTTTGAACCTCTTCGTTCTGCCATCAAATTTTTTATTGACTTTCCGAGAATATATCTTACAATACTTTTTCATGTCATTGTCTCACCTCACATGACTTTTAATTCAATGTCAACTTTTCAGGTGCTCTAATTTAGCAATTTCTTCTTAAAAACAGTCAAAGTAGCGTACCATATGTGTAATGTTGCCTTCCTCATCTTCCAGCCATCATCTGGAAAAAATTTTGGGTTCGGATAGCTCGCCACGTCACATTTTCGGAGCTGCCTATAACAAGCACTTTTAACTTAATGTGCTTGTTATAGAGATTTCTATAACAAGCACCTATAACAAGCAGAATTTTTAGATTTCTGTAACAAGCACTTTTAACTCTATAACAAGCACATTTATACCTATAACAAGCAGCTCCGAAAATGTGACGTGGCGAGCTATCCGAACCCAAGTATTTTTCCATCATCTGACCCTTCCAGTGAAACATGTGTTTTTACCAGCCGATAACAGAAGGTATTACAAGCTAATTCTTTTCCATGAACAAGTTGATCGCATTTTGACTGCCAATCTTTATCCAATAATTTTTGTTAAATGAGAATAAAATTGGTACATTGTTTTCTCCATGCAATTTGACATTGGTTTTTATAATAAAGTTCATTAAAGTGCAGTCCTTCTAGGCTTCTTCCGAATTAGGTGGCTTTATGGGCAAATTCTTAAGGTACTCTACTTGGTTTAGTAGTCAGACTTGCAGCAAACATCTGCATAGATGGCCTTCAACTAGACAACTACCTGTGTATTGCTTGGCCTGGCTTTGCTGATGAACCTGGCTTTGCTGATGAACCTGGCAACTAAACTGAAGTTAACCTGCCTTGTTCGTTTACAAGTTCTCAAATGAGCTTGTTTACTTTCAACACAACTCTTTTCCTGATGAAGTAAATATTTCTTTTTTTTTTTTGCAATTTCTCCATGAATTCCCAAATATTTTCCAAAATTTAACCTTTTGGCTTATCTATAGTCTCTAATGTCTACCAAACAAATATGCTATTGGCATCATGATTTAGCTTTTGAAGCTTCCTTTGTTTTATGCTTAACCTTTTGTGGCTTTTCTATAGGCCCTAATGTCTACCAAACAAATATGCTATTGGCATCATGATTTAGCTTTTGAAACTTCCTTTATTTTATCTTTATTCTGTGGTATTTTTTTCAGGTGAGGAGACAGGCACTGGCTTCACTTCATTGTGGTCTTCAGAATAACCAAGGGATTCCTATCTCACATATGGAAAAATGGCTGGCTATGGAGGTAATCGCTGTTGCTGGTTATTGATGCGCATGTTCTATGTGAAGACTGCCTCTACTGACTTATTATGTTGACAGTGTTTATCTCGCATTCCTCTTTTTCTTTATTGCAGGGAGAGGATGTGGAGGGCCTTTTAGATCATCATGGATTCTCCACAAAATGGTATGAAGAGACATACATGGTGAAAGAAGGTCCCTTTCTTAACACTGATTTGGATTTCCCGACAAAGTGTGCGCAGCTTGTTTACCTTAAACGATCAAGAAAGGTAGTTGATGATGTCAGACCTGTTACACATGAACAGCTTTCTGAAGAAGGGGAATACATGGAGGTCACGTTAGATGAACAGAGAAAACCTTTAGATACTGAAATTAATGTTGTTGATGAGGATGTGGTGGATTCGAAGGTCACTTCTCCTCCAGTTGTTCTAACTGAACATTCAAAGTCAGTTGATTTGAAAGAACCAGTCATTCTGTACCAACAAACTGGGATGAAAATGCCAGCTATTCCCACAAAGACAACAACATGTGCATCGTCAATTGGGAATTTTGATGATCATGAACTGCTTGTTGACAATGAAACAATGCTTTATCAAGATAAAGAGGCCTCCCTTAGTACTACTACCCTGCAGGTTTTTGAGAACAATAAGAGTCAACCTGTTAATCTTCAATGCTCTCACTCTTGCATGTTTTTGGATTCTGCATTACCAAATAATTTCGTAAATGAAAGATTAGAGAATGAAGTTTTGGAGGCTGTATTCAATCAAAAGGAGGAAGCTACCAGAGAAAAGCTGAGGCTGATCCTCAGGTGCTATTTCTTTTGAGATCTAATTGTTTTCATCCTCTGTCACAGCTGTGTTTAGCTAATGTGGTTTGTGGTCGAATCAACAGGAAATGGAAACAGCAATCAGCAAAAAGGAGAGAGATTAGGGAGCAGAAAGAATTTCTTGCATTTGGAGCACTGAATTCATTATCACTTGGACCTCCAGTTTGGCAAAGCGAATTTGTGAGTTGTTCTTTGTTTTGCCACAGAGTTTTTCTGTGTTGTAAACTATTTTTTGCGTATAGCTAATTTGTCTGATTTTGGTGAAGCAACAACTCCGGTCCCATGATAAACTTGACATTGATGCTATCGCAAAGGCTAGACTTGTGAAATATGAGAATTCATGGTCAAGGTTGAAGATATTAGACTGGATTGCACCAGTTCTGGTTACAAGAAATCCTGATGCCAGAATGATTTGCTGGAAGTTGGTTCTATTGGTGCAAATGAATGATCTGGACAATCAAAACCTCCATTTAGCTTCAAATTGGTTGTTCTCAAAACTGATGGGTAATAGTAAATTGTATGATACGGACACCGTGGTTTCCTCACCTGATTTAGCAATATGGAAGAAGCAAATTCATTCCCGTCAAACCTGTTGTCTCTCTGTCATCCGAAAAAAATTTCTGGATGATGGCCTGCAAACTGTTGAAGAGGATGCCCTCGTTGGTACAAATTGTTTTGTCTACCTCATGTCGCAAGTCATATCTTGGGAAATTCATAGGTTTCGGCTTCAGAAACTCTTATCATCTTTACCGCCAGGATCCCAGTTACCACTTTTGGTGATACTTGTAGATTCACAAAAAGAAGAGGGCATTACTGAAAAGGATATCGTTGAAAGGCTTGCACTTGATGATACAGATAAGAGAAGGATGTTGTCTTCAGTGATCCGTCTTACTGACAATGCCCCCATACAATATGTAAATGGCTTCTTTAATGATCATAAGTTGAGGGCGGGTTTGCACTGGCTGGCAGAACATTCCCCTCCTCAACCTTCTGTTCGACTCATTAGAACTCGTGAACTGGTGTTAAATCACTTGAGAAAAATCATAGAAGTCTATGAAAATTCACTCGATATTTCTCCATATCATTGCATATCTGCTTTTAACAAAACGCTAGACAAATCAGCAGAGGAAATCAAGGTGTCGGCCTCCATGAATCTCACTCGTTGGCCGGCCGCAGAAGTTGATCTTCTTGAGAGCTCTAGTGATGAGGGAGTTCTGGCAAGTCAATTGTTGCCAAGCACAGGCTGGAGTTCACCCGCGAGTATCAATCCAGTTGTTAGAGCACTTGAATCATGTAAGCTTCCCAGTTTTCCAGACATATCCTGGTTACACAGCGGGTCGCATACTGTTGAGCAGATAAAGCAGAAAAAGGTAGCTCTTGAAGATTTGCTGGTTGGTTGGTTAAATGAATCATGTAAATTATTGAAACCTGACTTAGCTGCCAGGGAGGCTAACGTGATGGTACAAAAAGGCAGTGGTCTTGAGCTCAGCGCAACTGGTTATACTATTGTTCCGAGATGGATATCGATTTTCCGACGAATCTACTCTTGGCAGTTAAATAAATTGACCAGGCAGGAAATATCCTATTGTTATGTCTTGTCTGATAAGAATGAAACTCGCGATGATACTTCTGCTTCAAGAGAGTTCACAAGCTGCTCTTTATTTGAAGGACATTGGCCATTTCAATCTTGCCAGTCCGAAGTTTCTCTCGATGAATTGATCGATATTAGTTTCAACGATTCATCAAAAAACCAGTCTCTTGTTTTCAGACCTACAACATCTCAGCAAAATGCTGGTCAATTTCCTCGACTACGAAATATTGGTGACTTTCAATATCATGATGCAGATGCTGGAATAACGAATTTGCTCGATAAGGATGTTAGTTTGCAGCTCATGGATGCAAATAAAAAGACCGCAGCTCCTCTAGCTCCTAAGAATGACAGGCTGAATATGCTACTGGAGCAGTGCAACAGATTGCAAGACAGGATAGATCAGCAGCTGGCCATTTATTATTGAAATTCTTCTTCTTTTAACCCTTTTTTTCAATCCAGATTATCTGCCTCGCTCATTTGATTTATCGGTGTATTTAAAATCCGGTGAGTTTGATTTAGTAGAAAATTTTGATCTATTTGATATATTTGCTAGGTCTGAGTTGGGTTAATTGAATCAAGTTTGAATTTTGATTGAATCTGATCCGTTAACCCATTTTGCTGCTTTTATTTATAAGTGCTATATCTAATTTCTGTCATCTGATTTGGTAGAAAAGATTGTCTGGAAGTATATATATTTGTTTTAAAAAAAACATTTATAAGTCTATTTTATAATGAGAATGCTGCTTGCATGTTTGGTGCCGCTTGATAATTTATCCCATTTTTGGATTTAGATTTAAGTGGAATTTAGTTCAATGCAATATATGTTAGTATTATTTAAATAATACAATTAAAATATTTTAAATTAAAATATTATTTAGATGAGGATATTCTTTATCAACAAATGTTTGTTCGTTTTAATGATAATATATTAAAAGATATTAGTGTAATTAATTTGTACGTTTTTCCTGAAGTTTTACCAACATCATCCCCCTTAGGGGTGGACCCGACTCGTGAACTCGATTCGAATTTGATCACCAAATTTTAAATATGGTTTATGAATTTTGACTCATTTATTAAACGGGTCGGGTTTGGGTTGGTTATAATCGGATCGGGTAGGGTTCGGATTTGGCATTTATCAAAAAAAATTCTATAAACAGGTCGAGTTGACCTGTCAATTCGATCCATTTATTAATCGGGATAGATTTGGGTCATGAATTTTGGCTCATTTAATAAATAGATCGAGTTCGGGTTGAGTTCATTCAGGTCGGATTAGGGTTCGATCCTAACCCGATCCGCTGACTCATTTTGTCACCCTTAATCCCACTTGCCTCCTCATTCTTCATGGAAAATTATTTTTAAGTCTTACTATTACCATATTTATTCAATTTTGAGTGATTTAAATAATATTTTAATTGATAATTTTATAATATTATTTAAAAACATCATTAAATAAAAGTACTAATATTTTCAGATAAAATAAACGATCCTTCAATTGAATTTCGAGTTGATTATCTTATGTTGGAGATGAGCAACAATTTGCCTCAAATAGAAGGAAGCTTCTCTCCTTATCAAGTAAAATTATTTTCTCCCTCAAATCTAATGTTGGTTTTAACCAAACTCCAACATTCAGTTGTAGGTTTGACAATGAGCAGCATTTTGATCCAATTCAATTTGTGATTCAATTTCAAAAATGTAGGTAAATAGATATTTAAACTTCACATTCTAACTTGATTCAACATGCATCATTTAAATTAAATCGAAAATTGAATATACCCACCTGACCTGATGTAATATTAATCTAACTATTTAACGTTGGAACATCTCAAGTGCTGTTATATCTCAAAGTTAAATAATATGATATAGATTATTATTTGAAATCATGAATTTTTAACGTTACATTTGATTTAGCAATCTCTTGCTCACGTAATAACTCCATTCACAATTTCGCTTTGTTGTAATCTATTTTGACCTCTTGCAAAATATTTCGTCGGTGACATCGTCATTTTATATCATTTTTTATCAACCCAACCCCTCGACAAACATGTCTTATAGTTTGATATTTAAATAAATTTGGTTAATTAAGTTAATATATGACACAGCTAAAATGTTCAGACTTTCTGACAGTTCGAAATTTTTTTTTTTTAAATTTTATATGATTAAATACGACGTGGCTGCGGCGGAATGGGGAACAGAGACGCCGATCGACCGATTGGGCTCGCACGGCCACCTCATGGCACACGTGCCTTTATGGCCTGGTCCTGACAGATCGGATATGGATTCCGTCGCACGGGGAATGATGGCACTCATCTGACTACTCTGCCGCACCCCCATCATTTGCTTTAAGATTCGCGCTGATCCGTGAAGACTCATCGTTTATTTTAATGAGTTTTTTTTTTACTTAAAAACGTGCTGAGGGATCTATGCATTTATCATGCCTAATTTATTCATTTAGATGATGAATTATTTATGAGCTCCACAGGTATTAGTGTTGTAATATGTGGTTTACTTAATTTTAAATTCTGTGCGAGCAGAGGAAGATTTAACACGAATAAATTACGTACATTTTTAAGTATGTCTGCATAATTATTTGATTTACAGTCAATTAAAAAAGAGTAGATCATAAATTTGAATTAAAAGATGAGTAGTAGAAAATCTCCCCTTATTAGTCGCATGCTTTTGTCCGGTGTAGCTTGCCTAGCAAGTCACTTTTTTCATCAGTTGAGATTTTCGTTAGTAAACTAAATGCTGTATGTTCATCCTTTTGGGATGTATACTCGTATGAATGTTATAAAAACTTGTATAAATGCTATAATAGCAAGCATGCATATGCCTCAAAAGACACCAAAATTCAAAATGGCTAGTTGATAATACTTGACCAGCAAAACAAAAAACTGCTAAAGAATCAACTATTATATATTCTAGATTAAGCAGATAAACAAAAGATAGTTTAATTGGAACTATAACATTACACTATTCCTTCTCAACCTTGAAACTTCACAACTTCAATATAGGCGATCAAGGAAGATCAACATGAGATACATCTTTTAGCTCTCTTCTAAAATTATTCTTGCTCTTTTTGTAATTCTATCAGTTGTAATCGTTCGTGAATATTAGAATATGCTCGCGCTCTGGTTCTATTGTTTTCGTCTTGTATCAAAGTCAATGTCAATATGATTATCCTTTTCTGTGTTGGGTTACAACTCTCTATCTTTTTCTACCTTAATAGTGCTCGCCCCTGCCTTCACCTTCTAGGACAAACGATGTACTCTTGTTGATAATTAATCTCTTAGTGAGATTCTTCGTTGTTGATCCTCATTACATAAAGGTGCATCTACATGACATCATGATTAGATAAAAGATATAATAAAATAAAAATACTTTGTAGTCTTAATAAACGATTCCAAATTTTGAATTTAATTAATATTTTCATATAAAAATAGCTCTACATAGATTAGAAAAAATTTAATTTTGCTTTTATGATGCATACAAAATCTTAATTAGTGTTAAAATTTGTAGTTATTTATTAGAGTTATATAACATTGCTAAAAGAATGGGTCTTGTATTTTACCCAATAAATGATTGTTATATTTACATGAATTTATTTTTTCTTTAGGGAAAAACATTCTGAGTCAAATTAATTTTGCAGACTGACTCAAAAATCAATTCACTACTACTCTCAAGTCCTTAAATCCATTCAAGTTCAAGTGATCTACTTAGCTCAAAAGCTCATACATGTACTCAACTTGTTGAATGCCACTGTAATTTTTGTCACATTTTCTATTCTGTCATTTCAAGTAGATGTTATGGGGTGTTCTTGAGTCGAGCTATCTTCAAATAAAAATAGATTCAGGCTAAACTTAATGCAACTAAAGCTTAGATCCTGTTTGACAACTGACTAAGAAAAAAATTATTTATTTTAGTCATGGCTAAAATCTTAAATTTATTTTAAAAAAAAATAAAAAAAATTTATATCTCATCCTACACAAATTTTAATATTAAACAATCACTTTATTTCACATCCAACATAATTTTTAATATAACTAACTCACTTTATTTCACATCATACATATTTTTTAAAAAAAATTCACAAAATTTTTTCAAAACATCTTTTTTCCTCCAACCAAACAGAGAAGTACTGATTAAAGCCAAAACTTCACACGAATTCATTCAAATTGACGTAATATCACAACCAATATTATCCACTAATGAAAAAAATAATTATGTAAGTTACATTGAAATTTTTAAGATTAGGACACGATAGTATATTGATTCATATTTTTAAAATTTTAATGATTATATTTAAATTTATATTTGATATATCAGTTAGGTATTTCATAAGTTTTACTATCAATTTTATGTAAAATATTATTTTTATGCCTTTGTAGTTTTATTATTAAAAAATACTTTTTATGCATTTATTGAAAGAAATTATTTAAATGGACTTGAGCAAAGTATTTAACATAATTTTAAGGACTTTATTAAAAATGTTAACTTATCTTTCAGAATCACATGTTCAAAATTTATAAATATAAATTTGCATAATATTATATTATAACCTCAATAATATAATATTATATAAAAATCAACAAATAAAAAAATTAAAAATTTTAAATTTTACACATATTTCAAAATATATAATGGTAAATTTTATTTTATCCTTACATCATACATAAATGTTAATATGGCAAAATTAATTTCATATCATGCAACTAAAAAACATCACCGTTGGGTGCATTCCGATATTTATTTTATTATTCGTTGCATATCTTTCAGGATTATTCACGATCGTCTTTCAGACTCAATCAATAGTCTAAACAAAATACTTCCTCCATCCAACTGTATGAAAAATTATTATACTAGTCGCACTTAAAAGCCGACTAGCACTCTGTGGTGCGTCGAGTTAGAAGCTTATTAATCAAATTTAATCACAAAATAACCCTACCAAAAAAATGAGTTGAGGTGCCAATAACAATAAGGTCTTGATGACAATCATCACAAGCTTGCATGTTTTCCCTCATATTGAGATCACTGAGAATTGAATGAACTATGGCCATTAGATAAATGTGTTGTTGGAAGGATATCTCATATATATATATATATCTCTGTCAAAGGCATGAAATGATGATGAGGTTCACAGCCTTTTTATGAACAAAAATGGAGTTCTGTTTTGGAAGTGGTGAAAGAGCTTTGAGGGAAAGACTCAAAAGATCTCCACAAAGTACAAAGAGCACACCTCTCAAAAAGTTGAGATAATTTAGGGGATTTGTTTCTGCCTAGGTCCAATAATATGCATACATCTCAGCTTTTGAAGTCGAAAAAATATTACAAATTGATCTAATTTTTTAAAAAAAAATCGAGTTTATTCTCTAACACTATTAGTCTGTTTGTTTATAAGGTTGAATTTAACAAGATTAAGAGGGCGTTTTGTTCAGTGTTATCTCAATGTTATGTTATGTTATCTTTAGAAAGTAATTGTTTGGTTTAATAACATCTTTAAATAACATTATAATTAATTACAAAAATGCCATTATACGTTGACATCTAGATGTCACCATAAATCGGGCGATATCTCAAGATAACACCATCAATTTGTCATTATAATGTCAATAATTTCTAACTAAACAAAAATAATTTGGATAGCATTGATATTTTCTAATATCATAACATTGAACCAAACAAATATTCATTGATGAATGACAATAATATTTAAATAACATGACATCTAAATAACATTAACATTGAGATAACACTGAACCAAATACCCCCTAAAATTAAACTTGAATAGAGATATTTTTTTATTGAAAGTTGTGAATGATGTGAAATAAAGTTAGTTATTATATTGAGATATGTGAGGGATGCGATATAAGTTAGTTATTATTTTAGTAATGTGTGTAGGATGTGAAATAAAATTAATTTTTAATATTAAATTTTATGTGTGATGTGATATGTTAGGTTAAAATTAAACCAAGTTAATTTTTAACTCGCTGACAAACGGGGCGAGTTATTAAACCAGGTTAATTTTTAACTCTCTAGTTCGAGCTTTTTTAATTTTAAGACTGAAGAAAAAAAAATATTTTATTTTTTCAATTTAATGGAAGAGAAATTTATTTTAATATTAGAAAGTATGTTAAATGTGAAATATTTTCAATTCCAATATCTGTATTTGTATTGGATGTAAAATAAAATTAATTTTTATAATTAAAATTTGTGTTGGGTGAATCAATTGCCTCGAATCAAATGAGGCCTAAAAGCACTTCTCCTCTAAAATTTTATCTTATTTTTATTAGCCTTTATTTTTAATAAAAAATATAAAATTTGATCTTTTGTGTCTAATTTAAATTGTTTATATAATTTAAAAAACCATTTATACCTCAACACCTTTTTAAAAAATAAAAAATCTATAATTTAATTTCTCTTTTTTTTTTCTTTCTCCGCTTTAAAATTTTAAATTAAAAAATATTAATATTAATATTTCAAAATTATATTCTAAAAAAAAAATAATGATTAAAAATAGTATTATAGTATAACAGTAAAATTAACAATTATATATATTTACAATCTCAAAAATTTAAATTAAAATTTTCAAAAAATTAGAATCAATTTGCAGTATCTGTTGAGCCTGGATGCAAATTTTATAACAGGAATTAAGTTGTATGATAAAAGAATGAAATTGGGTAAATAGTTAAAATTACTATTTTTCTTCTTCAATGCAAATTATTCTTGAGATATTGGTGAAGAAATTAAGTTTTCACGAATGTAATCATATATTTGACCTATTTCTATAATTATACGTATATTTTACTTGTTGAGCTATTGAGATTAACGTCACTGGGTGGGTCCCAGTGCAAATGTGGCAAGCATTCATTGGATGTTTTAATGTTTAGATGTTTGAAAGTAAGAAAAATTTTAACTAGTTTAAAAAACAACAGTAATAATAATAAATAAATATTTTAAATTATTTTACACAAATTATAATATAAAAAATATTATTTTACTTCATATACTCAATAATTTTTAATAAAAAAATCAACGTTATTTCACATCCTAAACCAAAATACTCGAATTGAATATTTTTGTCTAGAATGTGAAATAAAATTGATATTTTTATTAAAAATTATTGAGTAGGTGAAGTAAAATAATATTTTTTTATTAAAATTTGTGTAGAATGATTAAAAATATTTATTTATTATTATTATTGTCGTCTTTTAAACTAGTACTATTTTGATTCTCGCGCCAAATATAACCTAAAATGAGCATAATTATTTTTCAATGAATAATTTGTTCAGCTTCCATTTTTTTTAAACATTCCATAATTTACTATTTTTAATGCCTTCAATTTGTCAACATCTTGATATAAGTTAACTTCCCTTTTTTAAACCTTATTTGTTATCAAATAAATAAATAAATAAATAAATAATAAAATATTTCTGATTTTGATCATTATTGCTGTCAAATAGTTATCTCAAGCATGTGAATTTTGACCACAATGCCCTTCCTTGGATTCCTACGAATCCTTGGCCTTAATAAAAAAAAGGGATAAATAATTGATAATATACTCTTAATTGTATTTTAATTTACATTTTTTAAAAATATTTTATTAAATTTCTAATATTTGTTTAAAAGTATTTCACCTAAATTTTTAGAATTTAAAATATAAAACAAATAGAAACTTAATAAATTTTTACAATTTTAATTAAATAATTGAAAAAAGAATTTAAAAGATATAAACTAAAATGAAATTTTAGACAAATAATAGGAACCTACAAATAATTTATCGTAACAAAAATGTTTAACTAACCAGCAACTTGGATCATCATGGTTCCTTGATAGATTTGACAGTTATCTAAATATATATTTGTATATTATGATTTAAAATTAAAAATTTTAATAAAAAAACCTTATCAAATATATATTTATGATTTTAAAATTATTTCTTATATATTTCTTGAGGTTATTGGTTTGTAATAGTATATGTTAGGGATATTAAAATATAAATAATGTAGAAGAAAATGAATAAACGCATTATAAAAGGTAGAAGGATGCACACTATATATATTTGAGACAAATGCCGATAAAAAATTAAAATGAATCACTTTCTCCTCTGATTTTTCTTATTTATACTGTTCATAAAGTCGTATGTAATAAAGATCGAGGCATGTTTCAATTATATATTATGATTACCGGACTTGTTTTTTTATAATCCGGATGTGATAGCAACACTTTATTGAAAATGAAATATTTTTTTTATCTTGACTGTTGTGAGACGATGATGATGAGAAGTAGTCGAATATGCAGACTCGAAGAAGTAAAGGAAAACAAATAAAATGTTTGTCTATCTATTTTTTGTTCTGATTCTTTGATCCACATATTATTCATATATACGGCTTAGATAAATTCCTAATTTAATTTCTTAGATAAAAAAAATTTATATATATCCACTTTAATTAGAGCAATCAAAATATGAATAATTCATTGATTGAAATTAATTTCAAAGTATTATTTAAGAAACTCAGTAGAAGAGGATAAAGCTTATTAAAAAAAAATTATTTTAATATTAAAAATTATAAAAGAGGTGAAATAATGTTAATTTTAATATTCATTTTTGTGTTGTGTGTAAAATAAATTTAATTTTTATAATTAAAATTTATTTAAAAAAATACTTAGAATCAAACGCGTAGTAAAATGAAAAATTACAAGTCAAGCAGCCAATCAGAGCATTGATTGGATCACAATCGAGCCTTGGCAATTAGTTGGGCTAGCTAAGGCTCGACCATGACTAGTAGAATTTTAGCACAAGCTGCATTTATTTAGGACCGCTACATACGGTGGTACGTGTTTCGTAACATAATATGTATGAAATATGTTGATTCGTATCTAAGTCCTCATTTTTACCATATCTTTTATATAGGTCCACTTGTTTTTAATTATTACATGTTGACCACTTTCATCCAATTTAGCTTCATGTAAGTTCTGACTTTTATAATTTAATATAAAGGTGAGCAATTAGACAAGATCTCATTTTTCTTCTTTTTTTATTTTATTCTTAGATGTCATAATTTTTTTTTAATTTAATTTATAAATTTTGATGATTTTGGGATTCAAATTTGAGATTATTTAGTATTCAGATAAGCTCTTTTTTTACTGAATTAGGAGTACATCATTTCTCTTTTTTTCAACTAACCACTCTACTTAGATTCTTTTTTATTCTTTTTTATATATTTTAAAAATAGAAATAGAACTTACAATAAGTATGAATAATAAATTTAATTATTTTTACCTATGAGAGAGATTTAGTGTTGAATATGAAAACTTATGATAGTTTTGATAGTATCAATTTTTATCTATGTTGTGGCAAGAAAAAAACTAGAAAAACAAAAAAAAAATTATGTGAAAAACCGATCTAGCGGAAAAAATCACGGATCATTTCGAGGAGACTTTAAAGGCTTTCACTAGTGTAAACTTGTTTTGTGAAAATACAATAATGAGAGAGGGGAGATTGAAGACTTTAGGGATAAAAAAAAAAAGAAAGAAAGGTCTTTTTTCCTGTTACAATGAGGTTTTTTTACTTTGATTCAATTTTTAGGGACATTTTAAAAGAATGGCTTCATCTTTGGTGTAGGGCCAATAATATCTGTTGGGCTGGCAGGTCATGGTCCTGGCTGCACAAATAGTACAGCCCCGGAGGGAGGGGTCATACCCTTTAAAGGCAGTACGGAGTCCTGTACTCCACGCTGTGTACGGACAGTTCGGGGATATCTTTTCGACACAAGGCCTTCTCTGTTTGCCGTCGGGTGCCTGTGACTCCAATCCACGTAAGCCTCCACGTGTACGCTCCAGATGAGACGGCGTGGATCTAGATGTAACAATCTATGATATCTATCCTATGATCTCATTATTCTAATTTTATTAATTATTATATAATCAGCACATGTTAAGTTTCATAATAATATTTTTATATCTTTAATTATTATTATTTTTATTAAAGTAAAAAATATATTTCACAGTATTTTTTGCAGATAAATTTGAAGCACAAATTTTAATTTTTCTACATTTGAGGTAGATGGGGGTGAGATTGGACAAAATAAAAGTGTCAAATGTACCATTAAATGTAACAGTTTGAGTGCATTTTAGAAATATTTTATGGGATAAATATGAGTTTTTATATTTGAAATTTGAAATTAGCAGTTCTACATATGTAATATTAATTAGGTAGAATAAAAATTTGGTAATTATATTTTGATATATAATTTTTTAAATAGCTTATTTGAGTTCCTACTTTTCTTTATTTTTTATAGATTTATATTTAAATTTTAAGAACTTAAATAAAAAGTTAAAAAAAATATGAATTGAAATATAATTATGTGTGAACTTCAGGGACTTATCCGTAATTCGCTTTAAAATATCATTTTATCATTTATTTGAGTTTGTGGGTGGGCCCAGTACGGGGCGTGCTGCCCGTTCTCCATTTCGTGCGCACTGCTGAGCGCGAGTGCGTGTGCGTGCGTGGCGCGGAGGCGCATGCGGGCCCGCGCATGCTCGGGTGCGTCGCGGGTGTGGCGGCTGGCCCGCCCGGTGCCAGCTGGGCGGGCCCGCACTCGGGTCAGCTGCCCAGCTGTTGGGGCGCACCCTTGTGGGCGTGCTATCCACACCCCGGAATATCTTGTCCCCTCCCGACCCGATCGGCGGAGCCCACAGTCCCCCCCAAACCTATCGTTGTGCATGCCCTCACATGAACTGAAAATCAACTGAACTGAGCTGACCCCAGATATGATGATCATTAGGGGCATAAACGAAACGAGTCGAGTTTGAGTGAGTTAATTTTATTTTAAATTTGAGTCGAGCAACAAGCATCCAAATTCAAGTGAAATCTTGAGTTTATTTGAGCTATGTATTTAATTTCATGTAATAAGTAAAAATATATTTTTAATTACATAATTATTATAATAAATAACATTATTAATATTAAAAAAATATACACATGGATAACATTCTTAATTTTTTTTTTATAGCTGTAATATATATTGCTTGCCATAAACATATGACTTTTAAGTAAAAAACATAATATTTAAAAATACGAATTTATAAATATCGAGTCAAGTTCGATTTGTATTGATTTTATTTTGAATGAACTGACTTCAAGTCCAACGAGCTTTGAGTTTTGAGTAAAATTTTTAACCCTAATGATGATCATAAATGAATCAAGTTTTTTCCCACTATATTCATTTGCTTAACGATAATTAAGCTCAAGCTTGATTTGAGCTAGGGTTGTTAATAATGCGATCGTAAGCCAATTTGGAGTTGGCTCAAAATTGAATTAAAATTTTTCAATTTTATTTTGATTTGAGCTAGGTCTAATTCGTAATAAATTAAAAATTCAGACTCAATGTAAGCTAAAATCGGCTTGAGTTTCGATTAACTTTAAATATTTTATTTAAATATTAAGGCATCTATAATTTATTTATTCAATCATTCTAAATCTTGCTTGTCTATCTTAGTCCACCTATTTAAATAAAAATAAAGAAGTGCAACAGTTGAGAAACTAGAGATAACAATGTGCAAGGTGGTCAAGTGCACTTTGAATTCACCATGGATGAAATATACATAAAAATTTATAGTATTGACCAATTTCTAAGGTACTTTAAACTAAAAGTACCTATATAGAATTCAACCAAAAAAAAATAGTAGATATGGATTTCCTTCCAAGTTCTCCGCGAATTTTTAAATATTTTTTTTTTGTGATTTTTACATACAAGACATAAAATTTACACGAAATTACACATTTTACCATCAATTCATAAATATTACCAATATCACACCATATTTATTTAAATTTTACGCATTTCACATATTTCACACCATATTCTTTGACGGTGAACTTCACATTTCTAAATTGGCCTTGATCTTAACTATATTATTAATATATTAATTAAATACTATAAATAAATTAATTTATATAAATAACAATTTAAATATTTATGAATTTATGTATTTTAATTTATTTATCCTATTTAAAATTTTCAATTAGGGTGTAGAATTTAAATTCACATGACTATAATTTTTAATTGAAGTAAGAAAATTAATGTATTTACAGTAAAAAATAAAAAAATATATTAGAATTAAAATATTAATGAATTTATGCATTTTAATTTACATATAATATTATAAAGTATATAAAATATGTGAAATATGTGAAATGCGTAAAATTTAAATGAATATGGTGTGATAGTGGTAATATTTACGAATTAATGGTGAAATGTATAATTTTGTATAAATTTCATGTCTTGTATGTAAAAATTCCTTGTTTTTTAAGTAGATGGAAAAAAACATTCGATGGCGTGCACCCAGACCACTCATTGGCCTCATAATTTAAGTGCATATAAGTTTTAAAACTCTATTTTAATTTTAATTTTGGTTATTAGATAAAAATATCAAATTTAAGTAATTTTGATAATTTCAGTATCAATTATTTTTTTTATAAATTATTTAAATTTTATAAATTCAAAATTAAATTTATTAAAAATAATTATCAACGAACATCTTCCAATTAAGTTTTAATCGAGTCGAACAAACTTTAACACGATCTTAGGTTAATTTCATCAGTTTACATTACTCTTAAAATTAGGCAAAGACTGAAAAATCATGAAGGCGTACCCGAAAACTCAAAATCATGACGTTTGGGTCCTAAGTTTATTTTATATATGGATGGAAAAATGAGTTGGTGGGTTAAGCTCGGTTTGAATTGAAATCTGACTCGACCCAGCCAGAATAGCTCAACTCGAACTCAGCTCAACTAATAAATCGATTAAGTCAACCCATTAATCTTAATCATTTATAAAACAAATATTTATAAATAAGCAATATGAACTCGATCCAATGCGATTATGTTTAACTCGAATTTGATCCATTTAACAAACGAATAAAAATTTATGACTTGTATTTAAAATTTTTAATCAAATTTGGATGAGATTCACGGATCTGATTATATATTATTCCCTAATTTTGGCCCTTATTACTCAGTTGACATGTGTAGGGGTGAGAGTTTAGCTCGAAGATCGATAGTAACTTAATGTTCGAATCGATATTTAGCTTGAATCGAGCTCAGCTCGAGTTTATTAAACTAAGTCATGAGCCATAATCTTATTTTATTAATTATATATAAATACATTTTAGTTATTATTATAGCATTTTTTTAACTAATTTTGTGAAAATAGTTAATCCAATTTTATTTTTGAGGCAATTTTTTTTAAAAAAGTTTTAATTATTGAAAAAATTGAGTTAGTTCGATTAAAGTTCAAGTTAACTCGAAATTAAAATGAGCCATCTCGAACTTGAATAGTTCAAACCCCAGCAGGTGATAATTCTTAAATTTTGGTTTTAATTAAATTTTTTATATAACAATGATGACATAAAAATATAAAAATTAATATTACCGAACAATGGTGTTAAGTTGATGATTATATATGAAAAATAAAATTCACTTAAATTTTGCTCAATTTAAAATTAATTTAATTACCTCCTAATTCTAAGTTAATTTATTCAAAAAAAAATTAATTTAATTTATAATCAACTCAATATATTTATTAATATATAAATATTTAAATTTTTTAACATATGCTATATTTAATTCAAATTTAACAAGCTAAAATTGAACTCCATTTAAAAATAAAAATTTTAATTTTAAGTTAATCTTGATCCTCTCGAAATCGACATGAAATTATTTTTATGCTACGTAAAAAAAATAAGGTTAGACTAATATTTTTTAAGGACACTGGCATAAATATTTTTTTCAGGCCGATGTGTAAAATATGAAATAAAATTAATTCTAATATTCGTGCCAATTGCATTTCTTACCTTCATTTTTGAAATGTTAATATATAATGAATATTGTAAATTTGTAACTATTTTTTAATAATATCCTTTGAGGGGTTTTTAAGATCGCATTTATCACCGTAAGTCAATGATGTCTGATCAAAATAGAGAAGAAATGAAGCTTCGAGTAAAAATTTTTAAACTGAAATTATTAGTCATCTCTTTTATTTCCTCGTTTATTTATTACTCGAATTTTTGCTTCACCTGCACTTATTTATAGAATTGGCCATCGTATCCTTTCGATTAATGCATGCTCTAGATCAAAGTGCGTCATTAATATTTGACTCAACTTTTATGCCTCGACTCTCATAGTATCACGGCAATGTCGCACCTTTCATGCAGCCCCGAAGAGACCATCCCCTACCGTCCCTAAGTCAAATGACCCAAACATCGCGGTAATTGCATCCAACATTGGAGAAATTTTTGCATGCATCGGTGCACGGTACATCAGCCCAATTAGCACACGACACGTGGATAAAAGTGGTCAGACGTGCTGACGTATCGTGTGTTAATTGGGCTAGTGTACCGTGCACCGGTGCACGCAAAAATTTCTCCCAACATTGACCTAGTTATGGTTTGAAACCTCTTAAAATCTTACTGCACATTTGAAAAATTATTGGAAATTGTTTTTTAAGAAATTTACATCTATTATTTTCAAAGAAATCTTTTTTATAGGTAATACCCCATAAATTAAATATTTACAGATAGCAACTCATAAATTTAATATTTACAAATGACATCTATTTTTCCTGGTGTTACCCCACTTTAACTTCTATTTGAGAGTACTATTTGTAAATATTAGACGCGAGCTGCTAATCCCCCCTTCTGACACCCACCCCCCTCCTTTCCCACCCCAC
>JAEMOT010001259.1:322180-337519 GCA_019297695.1 Apostasia ramifera
GATAAGAGCAAAACTGTAATTTTAGAGGGGGAGGGGGGTGGGCCGGAGGGTGCTGTTGGGAGAGCATTAGCAATTTACATATTAGACCTAGAGGGTGCGATTTGTAAATATTTGACTTAGGGGATGCTGCCTGTAAAAAAATTTTTTTGGTAGTGAAATATAAATTTTCCTGTTCCATTATGTACTCCTAAAAATTTGGGTGTAAAATTAATCATTATTAATTACTAGTGTGAGAACCATAATCACGTTCCATTATACTTTTATTTAAATCTAATTGTTTAATTTTTCATGATTAATTAACTTTTTACATATATAACCTTTAAAATTAAACTTTTTACTCATTTCACCCTAAATTTAGATATTTATAATCGACATTTCATATTTTGAATGTATAGTTATAAACATAATACCCTCCATCAAATTGAGGATAATCTAGTCATTTATCTTATTAAATAAGATAAAAATCTAATTATGCATCATTATGAAAGGATAATATTTGTAATTATATATTTAAAGTAGAGGGTGACAAATATAAATATCTAACATTTAGAGTAAAATGAGTAGAAAACTTAAATTTAAGGATGACATATATAAATTTCTCTAAAATTAAATTCTAAATATTTTAGATTGAACTTCAAATAATTTAGTAATTACACTTACTATTTTTTATATTTGCATTTTAAAACCTCTAATCCTGCATCAATTATCCCAACTAAGTGAACTCCATGTCCTCTCTATCAACACCTAGTTTGGCTTTTGTAAATATGAACATACATTCATTTCAAACATGAAAATACAATAATATAAAAAAAAGAAAAAAACATTATTATGTATTTCTATTCTTGTCTCGTGCGAGGACTAAAATAAAGATCAAAATAGTCTTAATTTTAAAAATAATAATAATAATAAATAAAATTTTTTAATCATTCTCTATAAATTTTAATGTAAAAAATATTATTTTACTTTATATACTCAATAATTTTTAATAAATATATCAACTTTATTTCACATCTTAGATCAAAACACTTGATTCAAAATAAAATTGATATTTTGGTTTAGGATGTGAAATAAAGTTGATATTTTTATTAAAAATTATTGAGTATGTGAAGTAAAATAATATTTTTTTATATTAAAATTTATGTAAAATAATTTAAAATTTTATTTAATTATTATTATTATTTAAATTAATTGGTCCCACAACAAATAGTATATCATCAATAAGAAAAAAGAAAATACATTATTCTAAAAATACCCAAAACTAGTGAGCAGCAACTTGGAGGACAGAAAAATTTATGAATTCAAAGCTAGAAAGTTAGGGTTTTATATGAGGTGACCAGATTTATTTTAGAATAGGCTCCTTTATGGTTTTTTTTTTGAATGATTTTCATGTTTGCTTTAGTGATTTGATTTTCATTATTTACTTCAATTTTCCAACATTAAGTTTTTTTGACTTATTATGCATATTTTATATTGTACAATTTGAATTTAATGCGCATGATTTGTTGATTTGAGTTAAGACTTCTGTCAGAGATTAGTGATCTGAATCCTATTTGATTTGACTTGAAGTGTACGTTCGTGGTGCCACGATTAATATCGGGAAAAAATAATGAGAAAATTAGAATTTAAGATCGCGGTGGAAGTGGAGGGATCTGTCTGATAGAGTTTAGGGTTTATTTTCTCTATATATATTACTCTATATGGCCATGATTTTTTTTAATATTGAGATTTTTCATGTAAATTTATGTATTCTTACATTTATATTATTGATTCAATTACGTCGTGACTTGTGACAATCAAACCTTGCTTTATATTTTCTTGAGTTTTGCCGAGGCCCCGAGTCAAAATTAGTAAGAAATTTATGTCTCCAATTCAACTTTAAATCATTTTCAAACATGCATAAACATAAGAGTTTTAACATTTAAGACAATACATAGAAATGCAAGCATAAGTTAAATTAAATAAATTCGAGATGAAATTTGAGCAATTAAGCTCGATTCGTCTAAAAATCAAATAAAACTTAATCAACTGATTACAATTTTGACTTTGAAATCAGATCCCTTATATGCTTGAAATCAGTTCAAGCCCTAATTCAACTCGAGTAAAGTTGAATAAACTCAAAGGAAATCAACTTATTCTTAATCCTAGAAAAACTATTGTTGATGTGAGAAAATTATCAACAAATCAAATAGCTACCAAAAAAAGAGGAAAAAAATAAAAGAAGGAAAGGACACGTGAAAACCGATTGGGTAGAAAATCACGATGCCATTGAAAAGTAGCTTTAAAAATGTTTCATTATGCGATATATATGATGCTATTGACAATATAAAGGCAAGTTGTCCTTCCTCGATCAAACCTTCTCGAAATAAAGTTGCTCGTAAAAGAATTAATAATTAGGAAGACGACAAATGAGCTAGCCATCAGTTCCCTTTCTAAAAATTTGAGTAACATTTACACTGGTTGGTGCTTTAACTATCTCTATAGAATGACCAGGTTTAGTATGACACATTTTATGAACTAATCGGTATACGATTAATAATTGTGACAACACTGACTCCATTCGACTTAACTGCATATTTCGACTTCTCTTTGTGATATCGCCGGGCACATGACTGAGCCCACTACTTTAGCTTAATTTTGTCACGTTTACGGCTTAGATTCGTGATACGAATCTTAATTCACGTAAAACTGAAATTTCACTCCGACTTACTCTCATTGGCCACCAAAAATGCAAAGTGTCAAGAGGATATTGAGTTCCAAATTGACTGGTGAACAATTTACATGAAAGAATATGCATGTTAGCCCATTATACTTAATGATATGGGGCACAAACATGGAGAATGCACAGCAAGCCAGCATCATGATCTTGCCCCCACAATGAGTTACTTCCAAAAAATATTATTAAATTAGATTAATTCACTAATTTTTCACCAATGTTTGGGGTTAAGTAATTTAACCCTTTTTACCCATCAAAATGAACTATTTTTCCTATCAATTAATCTACCCCGAATTAGTAGCCTCATCACTCGATCTATTGAGTTATCTCATGTTAAAATAATAAAGGCCTATTTGTTTGCAAATTTAAATTTGAATTAAGATATTTTTTATTAAAAATTATGGACTATGTGAAATAAATTTGATTATTACATTGGGATATGTTAGAAATGTGATATAAGTTAGTTATTATTTTAGTACGTGTGTAGAATGTGAAATAAAATTAATTTTTATTTTGAATTATACGTGTGATGCGACATATAATTAATTTTTAATATTAAATTTTATGTATGAAATTATTTAAAATTAAATTAGGTTAATTTTAACTTAACCAAATAAATATGTCCTAAGAATTAATTAATAATGAATTATTATAGTTAACTCTTAATTTACTTTTGGTCTACGAGATTTGAAAATTTGCTAACAGATCCTTATAGTTAATTTTGAATTAATTACACTTTTACTTATAAGTTTTAAGTTTTAAAAATTTTACTGACAAGTTTCTAGATTTTAATTAATATAATATAAAATTTTTAATTAATTGTATTGCATATTCAAATTCAAATAAATATTTTCTCTCTCTTCTCTCTCTGTTGCACAGGCCATCTCTTACTTCATCCCTTCTCTCTCCTAAATTTTTTTAAAATTTATTAACCAAAGTGTAATTAAAAACTAATTATAGTTAAAATTCATAAATCAAAAAATAATTGAGATAACATATATATATATATATATATCTATCAGTAATTAACCCAAATAATAAACAAATATACATAATGTTTGAATAATCTAAATTAGCAGGCAAATTAAGTTAAATCTGTTAATTCGATTAGAGTAAATTATTTATGAAATTAGTATAATTAAAGATAGTTGATCCTACCACAATACCAAACTGGCCTTTCTGTGGAGTTAATTAATCCCTTTAAATTTTTAACATACTAAGTTTTAATTACTCAGATAATTATCAAATAGTTAATCAAATTTAACTCAAATTGAAACCCAAACTTTCTAATATAATTTCAAACTTTAACCTGGACCCACATTGTAACTCACGATCAAATTATAGCAAGCCTCAAGGTTTTAAAAATCGGATCGGACCGGACCGGCCGGTTCAACCGGTCGAACCGTGAACCGGTTAGCCAACCGGTCCGGTTTAATTTTATAACCGGATCTGCTTAAAATCGGCCAGAACCGGTCTAAACCGCAGTTCAACCGGTCAACTGGTGAACCGATACGGTTGGACCGGTTGAGTTTAAAATTAAAAAAAAAACTTTTCTAAATTCTGGGTCCCTAACTCAGTCTCCGTTCTGCGGCCTCTACTCGCGCGACAGTCACGAACTCGCGATTTCTTTTGCCTTGCACTCTTCTCTCCAGGCCCCATCCTTTCGAAATGATTTAGTATTTTAGTGATATGAAATGATGAAATGATTTAGTATTTTAATATTAATAAAGCATATATTTGTTTAGATCTTTTAATGATGTACTAAATATTATACTCAATTTGTGATTTGCGAATATTTTGTTGGGTTATTGTTATTTCGATTTGCTTGGAATTATTTTTTGGGTTATTGACATAAGATATTATTTGTTAAATTTAATTATTAAATATTCATTTTATGTCTAATTATTATGTTGATGTGTGAATAATATATATCTTAACTATATTTATATTATATTTTATTAGTTTTTTTAATTTTTACTTCATCCCGGTTCGACTTAATTGTATGATCATCGAACAGCCCATTAATTGTATGATCATCAATTTCATTTTCATTAATTGTTGCATGCATCCGATCACTAAATGTTTACGGTTCGGTGCAAATTATGTGACTCGATTAGATAGTTTGCTCACTATGAATGGATGGTCCTATTCTTCAATCGCCCGATCCTTGTGCTAATTTCTTCAAGTTTGATCATCTATCTAATTGTCTATTCTTCATCCAACTCGATGCTAATAGCCTAATACTATAAGATCTCGGCTCGACTTAGTCATCAGTCTTCCACTTAAAGACTAATTTTGAGATATACAACTAATACTCATCTTTATATAGAGTGACTTAATGATAATATATTTCTTTTTGATACTAATTAAAGGAATTTCTTAGGTTCTTGTTTTTTTACTTTTAGTACCTATTTAAAATTTTAATTATAAACACAAAATTTTAAAAATATAAATGAAAATGTAATTATGTGTCAACCTGTAATTTATTGATTTAATTTATTTAAAAACATTAGTTAAAACATTATCTCATTTATTTTTGTCTTGGCCTTGCCACATAGCACTAACAAAAATATCAAAGTACAAGAATTGCAAAAATCAATTGAGGATCATATCCTTCTTCAAGAAAAAATTATATAATACAGCATAATACGTTAAAAAATCAATCACATTATTTACATTACGTGAAACATGTATAATTTTACATGCTCAATATCTTCATTGGTCTTTATGTGATACATCATGGATGATGTTTGCAACTCTAAGTGGCCTCCAAAGTGCATCCAATGACGGCTCAAATGCTCTCTTTTGCACTTGTTGTAACTGCTATAAATAATATCTCAATGTTAGCTGCATCAATCCTACTATTGTCTTTCGTTACGAGCCAGAGTTCATTTCATGCGCTAAGTCCTTGATGCCTTGATGTCCTTTGGTCATGTTGTGTAAAATTTATTTTTTTTTCAAATTAATTCATTAGTCATATATAGCTTATTCTTAATGAGGTGAATCACATAAGGGAAAAATTATTTGATCAGGTTGGCTTTCCACGTCATTTCTTAGGCGCCCAGTAGGCGCACGCCGCATGTGCGCGCACAACGCCACTCCCGAAACGGCGAGAAAACACCGTTTTACCCCATGTTCTTCCAATTTCGCATCATTATTTCATATTTTTGTAAAATTATTTTTGCATAATACATTTTAATTAATGTGCATTCATATCAAATTTTAGCAAAGTGAATATAAAGTGAAATAAGATCAATATAAAGTCACAGATATATTGTATTTATGTGTAAATATAATATATTTGTGATTTTGTATTCATTTTGCTGAAATTTGTGTATGAATGTACATCAATTAAAATATATTATGCAAAAAAAGTTTTACAAAAATATGAAAAATGACCCGAAATTGTGAGAAAACGGCGTTTTCTCCCCTTTTTGAGCGTAGCGCTGTGCGCACATGCGGTGCGCGCCTACTGAGTGCCTAAGAAATGACGTGGAACGCCAGCCCGAGAAAACAATTTCACCACATAAGGAGAGCTCTCCCTCCATCCAAACTCTTATCCTACTGTCTATTTATTTTAGGATCTCTACCCATTTTTGAGTGCCATATGTCTTGTATCAATCCCATTCCTTTTTTTTTTTTTTTATTCCCCTCTTCTCGCCTTTGTCGCTATCCACTATTACCTGCGCGCGTGGGCTTCATCCTCTCTCTCTCTCTCTCTCTCTCCACATAGCCCAAGAGATCTCCCCAAAAGCAATCCCCATCTTCCTCGTTATGCCCACAATCATGAACCTTGGTTGCCTCACGCGCATGCCATTTTGCCATTGGGCTTCTTCTCTCCCTGCTCCAATACCTTCTCTTTCTCTCTCTCTCTCTGTCTATCTCACTGCTCCACTGCTCCATGATCACTATAAATCTCCCACCCAACCCCACTCTCCCGCAGCTCCCACTTCCCCTCCACCCGCACTCACCTCCCCACCGCCCTCCGCCACAACCAGTAACCGCTCCGACGCGGACCGTACGTCCATGGCCCTCCACTGCGGCTTCGAAGGCTTTGAGAAGCGGTTGGAGCTCCGCTTCACCGGGGACGACCCCGTCGGTCTCCGCCGACTCAGCTCCTCCGCCCTCAACCACGTCCTCGCCGTCGTTCAGTGCGGCATCGTCTCCGCTGTCGGCAATGCCCACTTCGACTCCTACGTCCTCTCCGAATCCAGCCTCTTCATCTACCCCCTCAAGCTCATCATCAAGACCTGCGGCACCACCGGCCTCCTCCGCTCCATCCCCCTCCTCCTCCTCCACGCCGCCTCCCTTGGCCTCCATCCCCTCCTCTGCAAGTATACCCGCGGCAGCTTCATCTTCCCCCTCGCCCAGCCCTTCCCCCACACTACCTTCAAAGAAGAGGTGCTGATCATGATACCATTCGTTCATTCAAATTAATTTACAGCAATTCAATTCAAAATCTTCTGAAAATTTATATACCTTCGTTAATTCGATCGTCGCTCAATCACAGCCCGCCATATGCACGATAAGCCCTGCTCCGTGCATAAGTGACAGGCTCTGGTTCGCCGGCCGACGAAGTTTGGTCCAATTCCTCATTTCTAATTTCGTCTTCCTTACAGGTGCTATACTTGGATAGAACCCTCCCCGCCGCTCTCTCCCACCGGAAGGCCCAAGCCCTTCCCTCTCATTCTACCAAATTCGCATGGCACGTCTATTCGGCCACTACAGCCGGTGATCCCCTCGGCAGGCCGATAACCTTGGAGGTCTGCATGACGGAGCTTGACCGAGCTGTGGCCAGCCGGTTCTTCCGCCGACCGGAGGACGCCGAGGCCAAAGTGTCGGGGCACGATGCCGGGAAGGGGATGACCGCCCGAGCCGGCATCACCGGAATCACCCCTGCCGGCTCCTTCATCTGCGACTTCGCCTTCGATCCGTGCGGGTACTCGATGAATGGCCTCGCCGGCGACCGCTACTCCACGATCCACGTGACGCCGGAGGAAGGCTACAGCTACGCCAGCTTCGAGTGCGAGATGGCGGAGGCCGGGGAGATGGAGGGCGTGCTCGAGAAGGTGAATGCCGTCTTCCGGCCGGGGGTAATGTCGGTCTCCGTGAGCGGGTTCGACGGCTGGATCGAGATCCCCGGGATGACCTGCCGGAGCAGGACTGCCGAGGCGTTTCCGGGGGCCGGGGCCGTTACTTATCAAACATTTGTCGACGGCGACGGCGCCGATTGTTGGGCGGTGGAAGGCGGAGAGGGGAAGGAGAGAGGAAAATGGGAGGGGGAGTGGGAGTGCCATGATAGATTGCTCCACTAAGATTGCCACGCCTAGTACTTCAAGGGGGAAAGGGGGAAGGTGGCAAAAGTGGAATTAAGAAGAAAGGAGAGGATTAGGGTTAGGGTTTGGCCTTGTAGAGATAGATGACATTGATGTGGGTCATCTGGCAGGCCTCCTTCTCTCCTTTATCATTTCTTTTGTTTCTTCCCTTTATTTTCACTACATATCGTCAAAAAAAAAAAAAAAAAAAAAAAAAAAAAAAACCCACACTTCCTTCGTTTTCCACATTGGAAATTTGATTTTCTGTTGCTTTTTTAAGTGTCAGTCCCATTATTTTTTAAAATGCGAAGAATTTTATTACTAATAAATTATTTAATTATGATATAAAAATAAATTAATATTCTAAATAATAATAAGTTGATTTATTAATTAATTATTATAATTATTTTTTTAAATGTGTATATACAAATATATAAATGATTAAAATAAAATTTTTATGAACATCAAAGTACTTTTTTTTATAATATCATATATCATCATATACGTAGAATTCGATCACAAATATTTAGTAGTAATTTTGGGAATTAACTGTTGTATTAAATAATATTGGGGTAAATGTGTAAATTATATGAATTTTTGAGAAATATAAAAAGTTGTCTCTTTTAATTTACATTTCTAGCTCTTCAAGCTCATTTTGGGCACTAGAGGAGGTTAAACAATAATTGAAAAGATATATAGTGTCTAATTATAGATATTCCACTTCATTGTAAACATTAATTATGTTGGGAAAGTGTTGGTAGAGTGGAAGATAAGTAGTGCATGCATGATAAAATTAAGGTTCCCAAATTAATTTTGTAAGGTAATTAATAAGTAAAATTTTCTAATTTCGTATATATTATTTTGATGTTATATTATGTTATATAGAGAAATTAATTATTCAGTTTAATAATATTTATAAATAATTTTTTATAAGATTATAAAATTATTAGTTAAAAGATGAATTAAATTATATATATAGCATAATATCAAGATAATAACGAACCAAATACTCCTACGTACAATAACGAATTATTTTTGGATTAAATTTGACAAAGTCGATATTTATTTTGAATGGGTATAGCTAGTTGACTAGCTCTATATAGTGATAGACCTCCATTCATTTTGAAAAATCTACGTGCATCATTTGCATGGAAAAACTCAAAAAGGGTTAAAAAAAGTTTTAAGGGTAAATTGCATTCAAGTCCTCAATGTATAAGAGACATTGTAGTTGTACAAAAGGACCTCTAACTTTTTGGAAGTTGTATAAAATGTTAGTCCTATAGGATCGGTCACTAGATCCTTGAGTGAAATTAACGTGTGTACTTTCTTAATATATAGGTCTCGGCCCATCTACTGGTCATTTAAACTTTTTTGGACGAAATTCTTCTTTATTGATTCTACTTATTCGATCATCATTCTAATTGATCTCTCCCATTACACGCTGTTTAGTGGACTCAATAACATATAATCACCTACCGCAATTAGCAATTATCTGCACCTGCTAGAACCTCTTTCAGGATATTGATAAGAGATGATAATATACAGCAAATATGGACATTAATAGAGATGCGCTGGTGATTGTAGGAGGGCGTTGATATTTAATACGAGAGGACTAAGATTAAAATGCTAAAGGTCACACAAATTAATAGCTCAATAGAAACTTCAATTACATTAAAGGCCAATGATTCATATTTTGAAAAAGGGTAAATTGCACGTAGCCCCTGAGGTTAGAGAAAAATTGCAAACTGGTCGTAACATTTAAAATTTTATAAAAAGGTCCCTCGAGTCGGGTTTGACGCTGATTTTTGGTCCCATACTCACAGCCTTGTTAAATTTTAATTAAATGACTTTTTTACCCCTTAAATAAACTTAAATTTTATATTAAATAATATGAATGATATGAAATATTTAATATTAAATTTTATATGAGATATGATAAATTTATTTTAAATTAACTAAAGGGCGTTCAATTCAATGTTATTTTAATATTATGTTATGTTATTCAGAGAAAATAATTATTTAGTTTAATGATATTTATAAATAATTTTTTATAAAATTATAAAATTATTAATTAAAATATAACATCAAGATAACAATAAATCAAACTCCTCTTTTAAGTTAATTTTATTTAAATTTAATTATTTTAAAATTTAAAAATATTTATTTGTAAGTTTGCTAATTTTAAATTTTTATTTAATACCTGTTATAATTTAAATCAAAATATTTTAATTTAAATTTTAATTCTTTTTTTTAAAATTTTTGAATTTACTTATTTAAAAATTTTGGAATTATAATTTCATTTTGAATTTGATATACAGTTGCAACTGAATTTTAATATTTTTCTTTTAGATTTTAAAAATTTCATTTTAAAAGTTTCATTTTCTATACTTTAAAATTTTAAAAATTTTAAAGTATACTCAGCATTATAATTTGAATATGAATAACATCAATTTATATTTTGCATAAATTATACTTAGGGCCCTAAGGTCTAACTTAGATTGCAAATAGGTCCGAAGGATATTTTTTTCCTTAAAAAGCTACCTTTAAGTAATTTGGGGGCCCTATTTTCTCATAACTTTATTATACGATGGACCTCATTTTCAAAATTTTAAAATTTGGGATCACTTTGCATTCTCTTTACAACCACAGAGTCCCGAGTGCAATTTATCCTTTCAAAAGATATGATTTGCATGCAATTCTGTGCCTACCTGAGGGACTCCAACACAATTTACCCAAAAGTAAAAGTGATCAGTTGGTAGGCTTACCTATGATAACATAAAATAGGCAGCCCCTTTGATATCCTAAATATGAAAGGAGCCAAAGTTCTTTTTAATTTGACATGAAAAAATTAAGATGACCATTAAAATAGGCAGAAAATTCATTGAATCATGTCAACATTATCTTCTTCGATCGTCTACGAGATTGTCATTTGCTACCGACATTCAAGATGTCGTGTTATCACGAGGTTTTAAAAAATAGCGCGCGTCTTCGCTTTTAATCAATGATGGTTCAAACCAATCTAATCCATTAATTATTCTAATAAAATGTAAAAGGTGTATGCATTTAGGTAGGATCAAAGAAGCCATATATATATATCTCTTTATCACTCTATTAATTTAATGAACAATGAGGACTAAGTTTCAACATGCTAATTAATTAAACAATTTAATATGAACATGGGAGTTGATCATGAACTTTTAATTTAATCCCTTTGTCAATTTTTTGTGCAATGCGCCGTTGCTGGGTCCCAAGTCCCGGATGAAAAAAGCGGAGGGTTGCGTTAGGCAGTTGACAGCCAGCGTAAAACTTGTCGAATCAATCATGATATGAATTCTGGTGTGTTGTGCGATAGGAAAATTCCATTTAGAATCAAGGGTAAATTTTATAAAACTGTAATAAGACCAGCGATGATATATGGTGCTGAATGCTGGCCTGCAAAGAGAAAACATACAAATAAAATAAATATTATAGAAATGAGAATGTTAAGGTGGATGTGTGGATATACACAAAAGGATAGAATGAGAAATGAGTATATCCGAAAGAAAGTTGGTGTTGCACCAATTGAGGACAAACTTAGAGAAAGTCGGCTTAGGCCGATTGAAGCTCCAGTTAGAAAAATTGAGTTATTGAATTTTACTCATGTACAAAGAGGAAGAGGAAGGCCAAAGAAGACATGGCAAGAAACTATAAGGTGTGATCTTAGTTACTTAAACTTGGATAAGAATTTGGTAACTGATAGAGCACAATGAAAACAAAAGATTCATGTAGCTGACTCTACCTAGTGGGATTAAGGCTTAGTTATTTGTTGTTGTTGTTGTTAATTTTTTTTGCCTGCAGTGGTAATTAATTGAATCTGATCACTGCTCTGACCTGCAGTTATCTTCAAGGAAGCTTTTTGAGGATCCATCCACCATCGCTATCCAAAATCTCATGTGGAAGATGTCAATGGTAGTGCATATGTGAAAGCTGTCTAGGGCTGAAATCAATGAGGTTCAAAACTCGATTAAAAATGACTCGAACTGTAATTTAAAGAAATTTAATTCAAGTAAACATATTAAAATTAAATTTGATATTTAATTTATTAATCTCTAACTGATCATGAAATGAATCAAATTTAGATGACTTCAGATGGATTGTGAGAAACTGGTTAGTATTTCGAGATCAAATAAAAAGATAAGGTTACCGCACTCTAGTGAGAAAACTATTTGGATAATATTTTGTGGACAAGCATCACTGGGAAAGGGTTTGAAAGTTATTATCCTAAGGCCCTGTTTGACGCGAGGACCAAATCAGGACCAAAGTGATATTAATTTAAAAAACAACAGTAATAATAATAAATAAAAATTTCTAATCATTCTACACAAATTTTAATATAAAAAAATATTATTTTACTTCACATACTTAATAATTTTTAATAAAAATATATACTTTATTTCACATCCTAGATCAAAATATTCGAATCGAGTATTTTGATCTAGGATGTAAAATAAAATTAATTTTTTTATTGAAAATTATTGAGTATGTGAAGTAAAATAATATTTTTTTTATATTAGAATTTGTGTAGAATAATTAAAATTTTTTATTTTTTATTATTATTATTATTATTATTTTTAAATTAGTATCATTTTGGTCATGTTTTGATCCTGATTTAGTCATCACTCCAAATAGGGCCTAAGGCTATTGGTAATTGAAGGAGTTTAGAGAGAAACTTGAGAAAGAGACTTAGTATTTAAGATATTCGAGTACTTAAATGTACTCGTCAAAAGATGCTTATTAATTATATTTTGAATAATAAATATATACCTGAATTAGTTAATAATACTCGAATCTATTGGTAAGTATTTCAGTATAAACCAAAATGAGCTAAATCTGTAGATTTCAGTTCAAGCTATTTGATTTTTTTTACCTTTACACCCCTAACATCTTGGGCAGATTTTAATATCTGTACCAGTTCTTTTATTTATATACAAAGAGAAATAACCATAAGAGTAACAGTAGTTCGACTGTCACTCTTATTAACAAAGAAGCCTTTCGGTGAAATTGAGTTGTTTGTTTGTCGAGAAGTCCATCTCGAAAGATATATCGGACCATCAAATTGTTCTAAAGCCCATCTAATGGGGGAAGCCAGTTCCTCAGATATTTGTTATTTGGCTAGCCATTGATGATTTGGTCCTCATTTTATGAAACTTCACATTTATTTTTTAATTACATGCATTGTTGGCCTTAATTAATTCTGTGATCTCCTAACTTGAATTTCATAAAATACCATTTAGATGATAATAATAGTGCTTGATGGGCAGCTGGGCTATCCCAAACTTTTGAAATTTGTTCGATTTGATCTCAAATTTAATCTCTATTTTTAACCTATTCCATCACTTTAGATTACGATCTTATCCTCCAAAATCTCATCAGAAAATTTCGAGTTTGAGTTAACCCAACTATTACTTGAATTAGATCCAACTTGCAATGTTTAACCTATGAGCTAGGTTAGGTTCCATTATAATTCAATAAGTTCCAACCAAGTTAGGGTGGAACCCGATCGGGCAACTCTATGTCATTTTCAAAGGTTATATTTTCTAAACGAGTCAATGTTGGTCGATTTTTGAGCACATATCGATTCGAACAAGATCTAACAATCTCACCTAAATCTGTTATAACTAAAATAAGTAATGGGTTGAATTTGATGAATAAGATTTGACTAACGACTAACGTATGTAAAATAGCCGGCTTATTATATTCTAATGCAATTTGATTAGAGATTGTTATAACATAAAGCTACTAGAAATCAAAAGGATGTTCACTATGATATGAGTCTTGCTATACATTTTCAATAATCAATCAATAAATTAATTAATTATAGTACTTTAATTATGTTAAGTCAAAAATTTCTTTCTCGTTTTGATATGAAATAATTTATTTCTGTACCATTTTATCATTTTACATATTTTGAAGCCAGCCAAGGGACAATCCTTACTATATTGTTATGTTATAATATTAAAGAAATTTCTTGGATGATTATGAGATTATTAATTTCAGTGTAGCAGCAGATCTATGGGAATAAGAATTGAAGAATTCAGCCCGGTCTAAAATTTTGAAATCAATTCTGAATCAAACAGAAATTCATCTAAATATATTATGCGATGTAATTGGGCCGGCCCAAGCCCAGTGAACAGGCCCAGCTTTAGTCAACGGCCCATTACGACGATGTAATTGGGCCGGCCTAAGCCCAGGTATCAGAACAAAAATAGACCAAATTTTCATTCGAAGTTTAAAAATTTTCTATTATTCTATTCAAAAAAAAAATCTATTATTTCAGTCAACTGCTATATTATCATTTTTCCTATCAAGATATAAGTAATTAATTATATTGATAACTTAAACAGAAAAATATAATAATATATCGTAATCAACTTACAACCATAATTATATGTCATAAATCAAATTAATGGCATCTCTAATTTTTTTTTTTGAAAAAATTCTTTACTTTTTAGCTTGGTTATATTGTACAGAAATTCTAAGATATAGAATAATTATACTCCACTCTCACATGCTTTTCAAGATTGAAATTAATCTTATTTCACACCTTTCTAAATGTTAAAAAAAAAAAAAGAATTTCTTCCATTCAATTTAATTTTGCCAAGTTTGATTTTAACTTGAGAAGGTTAGTAGTTATGCACTAATTTTTTTTTTTTAAAAAGAAAACTGGGTAGATGACAGTATCCTACTATCCTATTTATAGTCGGATAACATCCATTGTTCACAATAATAAATATTATAAAAAAAAATTAATTTATTATAATTTTATTGTGACTTCGAGATTAAACAGATTGGATCATGCGCCAGTTCACGATTAATTCAAGAAGTCTGATTTGAGTTTTACAATACTGGATATGGTATGACATTAATTCCATTAAAGGGCTGTTTGTTTGCAAGATTATTTTTATTAAAGTTTGATAAAAAGATAATTTTTGATGTAATATTTTGTTTTAAGATTTTAAAAGATTGAAAATTAATAAAGTTAATTATACTTCATGAAAATACGTAGAATATAAAATAAAATTAAGTTTAATATTAAAATTGTTGTAGAATTTGGAATATTATTAATTTAATATTAAAATTTATATATAATATAATTTATAGTATTAATTTTAAATAAATTAAAATTGATATTCCAAAAATAACCATGGGGACTCCGTGCCCTTCTCCCAAGTCAACGCGCCTTCCCCCATTTTCTCCTCCTCCCATTTAACGTTCTTCGTTTGCCCTACCCGTCTCTCTCTCTCTCTCTCTCTCTCTCTCTCTCTCTCTCTC